>CAVNZG010001229.1:0-90000 GCA_963693315.1 Diogma glabrata
CCAAAAATTAGGTTACAACACTAGCGAAGTATAAAAAAAAAAAAAAAATTTACATAAACATATATTTAATAGATTCGTCAGTCATCTTCTTCTCACCGATACGATATCGGTATCAGTCATCTTCTTCTCACCGATACGAGTTTGTTATTCAATACTAGAATGTCTAGAGTATAACAAAACAGTGATCACCAGAGAAATTAATTGACTAAAGCTGAATCTATTAAATATATGTTTATGTAATTTTTTTTTGTTTTATACTTCGCTAGTTTTGTAACCTAATTTTTGGTTTATCAAGAGACGCGGGTAGTGTCTTGCGCGCCATGTTTTAAAAGACACTATTAGTATATATACTGTGCACCGAATAGGTTTTAAGGTTAACATTTCATTTCGAATAATTTGCATTTTTTCTACAACTGTATTCAAAGTTATCAATAAAAGTATATCTTATTTAACCATATGTTTCTCATTAGTAAAAAAAAAGTCAGCAATTATGCTTTTTTCTGAAAGTTTATAAAATCAAAATTTTGATTTCCCAACTTTTAGTAAAATTAAAATGTTTTTACAAATTTTTATACCACGTTGGTAGCATTGATATGAATGTAGTAATTTTAGTATCATTTTGGCGAATTTTCAAAAACCAACCAAATGTACAGAATTGAAAACACAAGATAATGCGAATTGAAATTTATTATCCCTCAATATATTGGTAATATTTAACAACAGTTAAAAAACTTAAACACGAACCCAGATTAGTTTGCAAACATATAGTTGTTTTCGATAAAAATATTTTGTTACGGATGTTACGGATCGAAAAAACTTTTGTTACGGATCTTTCACTTTTCAAAGCAATTTTTCATTCTATTCAATTGAATACATTCATTTCTAATGTCTTAGAATTCTAAACTACATAATGGTTAGATCCATTGCTAAACTCTTAATAAAATCTTGAATAAAAATATTTGTTAGAAAACCCATCAAATGTTTTTATTAATATATTAAATATATTAAATATATTAATATAAAAAGTTGGTAATTATAAAGATATTAGAAAAAATAATATATTTAGAATATGCTTTCAGTAAAAAGACCTATTATTGATGTGTTAAGAAAACGATGTTGTGAAAACATGTATTTGGTCTATTATGTAAATTTGTTATCTGAGAGAACCCAACAAATGTTATATCGATAATAAATTTTAATTTTTATTTCATTTTATTTTAGAACGCTGGTAGTTATTTTGAAGTGATGAGATTAAAAAATAATTTAGAAGGCTTTAAAATTTTGTGTTTTTAAACTTTATGAGATATAAGAAAAGAATTTGAGAACATTTTATTATTATTTTAAGGGTTCCGTACTTTGAAAAAATAGAACAAAACCCTTATGGTGAGGACTTGATTGTTTATTATCCATTATTCACAACGACTTTCTCACTGAAAATGAAAATATATGCATTTACGTATATTTATGTGGGTAAGATAAGGCGAAAATGACAAATATGTGCCGATCTCGAGATTGAGGTGATATATAACCGTAAAAACTGAAATTTTTTAAAACTTTCAGTCAATCATAGACTATAAAGTTTATGGAAGACACCAATGGTACTTGGCTGAACATAATCAAGAATTTTTAAAAAAATTGTTTAATTGCGAAACACTTAATTTCACATCTTTTTTCGCACAATGTTGTTTTGTTTATTATTTATTTAGAGTAAATAACAATCGATTTAAGCTTTTATGCTATCCTCAAGAACTTTTATAAAATTGTTATGTTAATTTTTTAAAATTATTAGTCAAAGACTATAGTTTTTATGTGTGTGTTTCCGTTGTATGTAATAATTTTATTAATTTTCGAATGCATTGCTTTAGACTTATTTTCGAATATTTCTTTACTTTTGTCATGAGTTGAGACCTGTTTACATAAAAACGATACTTTTATTTTTTTAAATATTGCACCTAGGTCCTAGATTGATAAAAAATCGAGAGTAAAGTTCTCTGTAGAAAACATTTTATATGGATAATAATAATTTGATTCTCCCATATTATATTATAACTTTACAAAAACAGTCAAATCGTCGCAAAAACAACCAAAAGGCTGTAAAAAAGCCGCGCCATGTTTTTCTTTAGCTTGAAACTATCATTTTAACTATAACAAATAAATTCTTGTATCTTATTCTTTACAAAAACTTCTCAAATCATTAAGCACTAGTTATAAAATTTCTTAATGGCATTTTGTTTTCTAAACATCTAGCTATATTATATAATTTAAGTAATACTCTAGACCTACATATCATAATTCTAAAATATATAATAAATATGCACATATATTAAAATTTATTTAAGCAGAGGAAATATAATTTATTTTTTTTTCTATAAAAAACCGCTCACTTTCACTTACATATTTCTTGAACAAAAACCTTGGCGCGACCTTTTCTCAATTAATTTAATAATGTCATTCCTAAGGTCTATTTTCAGACGACTGTGAAAAGCCGATGAATTCAACAGTGGACTTGTAATTGTATTAATTAAGTCAGTATCATATTTTCTACAATTTTCCTGAACTATAGTAATCTATTTGAAATTCCCTTTATATTATTACGGTATGCTTAATTTTATAAGACATGATTTGCTGTAAGAATATCTAGCAAATGGCAACTATAACAATATAACGATGACTATGAAATAACATTATCAATAAATTTCTGTTCGTAGCTGAATTTTAACATTCATTGATATTCATTTATTAAGATTGCTATTTAATCAATGGTTATTTCAATATAATGTTTATTATGAGTCAACCATTGTCACTATGCGGTTGGCTTTATTGTCATATTAAGAAAAGGTCGCGCCAAGGTTTTTGTTCAAGAAATATGTAAGTGAAAGTGAGCGGGTTTTTATAGAAAAAAAAATAAATTATATTTCCTCTGCTTAAATAAATTTTAATATATGTGCATATTTATTATATATTTTAGAATTATGATATGTAGGTCTAGAGTATTACTTAAATTATATAATATAGCTAGATGTTTAGAAAACAAAATGCCATTAAAAAATTTTATAACTAGTGCTTAATGATTTGAGAAGTTTTTGTAAAGAATAAGATACAAGAATTTATTTGTTATAGTTAAAATGATAGTTTCAAGCTAAAGAAAAACATGGCGCGGCTTTTTTACAGCCTTTTGGTTGTTTTTGCGACGATATTAATTAGCGTTGACATTTTTTGGTAGAGTTTATCTAGTCGGCTAGCCATGATGAGAATGATAAACTTTTTTAAAGTTTAAAATTTTCTTATTGGTTCGAAACTAAATCGCTCGAAAATTGTATGGATTGCAAAAAGTATTGGTTTAATTGGAAACAAAAATATTATTTTTTATTTTTGTTTCTAATTAAACCCTTACACTTATGCAATTTCTAATAACATTAACAAGTTAGTTAAGTATATTAATCATTTATTTTGTGAATTATAAACCATAATTAATTAAAAACAAAAGGATTTATAAAAAAGTAGACGAGCATGTTAGTTGTTTTATAAGAAATAATTTGTTGTTGTAGTTAAAATTTAAAACTTTTAGAACCAAAAATATAATAGCAATATACTAGCTTCTTTAAGGGATAATGATTATCAGATTGATCTGATAAGTGCACATCATTAGATAATTATAAAACATAAAGAAAGAGAATAAACTATTACTCAAATTTTTTTGTGTAAGGTACTATAAACTAGAAGTCTAATGAGGTTGACTATAAATTCAAAGCAAGTAACAACGATATTCGTTGTTTGTTTATCGTATGGTGATGTCGATTGAATTAGTTTAATACAGTACTATTTTTATTCAATTTTGTACAATTGCAGCAACGGGATTGTCACATCCGTTAACTCTGGTCATTTGGAAAGAAGTTTTTTTGTAAAACTATCAATACCCTGGACAACTTCAAACAGTCAACATTAACAACAGTTATCTGTAAATATACTTATTAGAGATTTCCGAGTGAGCGGCTAAAACAAAAAGTTTGTAAAACACGAAATGCTTCAGAATCAACCGGCACTCTCACTGTCGCATTTGAGCAGCCAGATCAAAAAATATTTTTAAAAACGTGTGTTTTATTAATATGCATGAACATGTTCATTAATCAGCAAATTCCAACTCATGGTTAAGAAACTAGAGGCTTTCTCCAAGAAAAAAAATGTTTTTGTAAACCGTTATAACGGCCGTTTGAGTTCTAATATTTTTAAAAACTTCATAAATTTAAAATCTGTGGAAGCATGTTAATCCGTATCTTTTTTATATAAACCCCTGAAGTGAGAGGTTTTTGACTTGTCGGTTTCAACAAAAATGTTTGAAAGAATCCCCAACAACAACAATTTGCAAAAACCTTATTACCTTAAAACCTAATCAATGAAAAAAATAATAAAAAGTCTTGAATAGAAGATATTAATTTTTTTTTTCGTAGAAATAAACTATTATGATATTTCGCAGTAATTGCACGACGTATGATATAGAGTAGGTTTGCCGTGTGTTTTTCATATAGTGTCATGTATTGTCACACATATCTTCTGTGGTAGATTTGATATTTGTTTGTTGCAAAATTGGAAAGATGTAGTTTTGCTTAGATGTAGCTAATTTTCTTTTAGGTAGATTTCATATAAAAATCTACCTATTGCAATGGGCTTCATCTCGGAATTCGGAAAAATTTTGATGCCAAACGACTATATGTGATAAGCGGAGATGGAAAAACAAAAAAAAAAAAATTATATATATATATATATATATATATATATATATAATATATATATTATATATATATATATATATATATATATATATATATATATATATATATATATATATATATATATATATATATATATATATATATATATATATATATAACGATATGAGGTATAACGGAATTTAGCGGCACTCTCACGGTCGCATTTTCCGACCTACACCAAAATAATTTTCTGTGTATGTTTCGGCAAATAATGTCTTGGACAAGTTCGTGAACTGGCCATATCCGGGTACCGGTTAAGCGGCTAGAGCCTAAAAACTCGAATAATCTAGGGCGCTATAACTTCCGTTTGAATAAAAATATTTTAATAAAATTTAAAAATATTGAATATTTGAACCTTTTTTTATCATTTTTATCCAGATGACAACCTTGGCGTTTCAGGTTTCTCAAAACTCAGCTGTTTAAAAATTTACTAAACTTTGCTGCCCTTGATCTAGCTGAAATGGCCAAGCTCATATTTGAAAACTTTTTTCCACGTACTTAAAATATAAATCTTTCCAAAATTTTCAAAAAAAATAGTTCAAGTTCAACGGTTGAGACCCTAGGTCAGTTGAAATGAAAACAAACGCAAAAGGCAATGCTTTTATCATGTTTCAGTTTATGTTATTTAAATTCACCTTAGCTTTTATACATATTTTTCAACTATAGCCTCAAAAAATTTCAGCTTTCTAACCCAAAAGGTTCCATTTTTATAAGCGTTATAATGCAACCCTTACAAGAAAAATATCAACCCATTTAATACCATAGAAAAATTATCAAAATCTCTTTTGTTTTTATTTTTTTTACTAAGTAACCGTTTGAAAAAAGATTAAATAAGAACAAAAAAACACAACAACAAAAGATGATTTTGAAATAAAATTGTTTGATAATGTTTGATTACAAATTATGTGTGATGGTATAATTGTAGTTGTGACGTAGTTCATTTGATCTTTGGTGGATTTAATATGTTTTTGAAAGTAGTTTAAACCAACTTAAATAAAACTGTTCCGAAATTGTATTGATGGAGTTAGTTCGGATAATGTATTTAATTTGGTTCGATAATTTTTTTGAATTATTCTGTTTCTACTTCTATTTTTTATTTAAACTAATCTGACTTTTCTAATTTCATTTGGACACAAAACCGTCTGACCCCGAAATCTACCTATTTCTAGCGGATATACCTGCCGCTGGGATTTTTTAAAATTTGTTCGATATCTGTTTGTAATTAGTTTGTTTTGTTTAAACTATTCTGATACATCAGATTCTACTTATACACAAAACTGTTTGATCTCGAAATCAAACCACCAACCGCCGTTCGGACTTTCTTGCTCTTCAAAATAGTATGATTTTAATATCGTTACTTCGGTTTTGAGAAAACCTATTACTTCGGTTTTGAAAAAACCTAAGTATTGCATTCATGAGCCAAAAGTGAAATTCTTACCCCCATTTTTTTGGCATTTCTCGACGTTTTAGGACCTACTGATTCTAAAAAAGCAAAAAAAAATGTATGAATGTATGTCTGCCGGCCGGCCGGCCGTCACGACCGACGAAATCTAGAAAACCGCTGGACGGATTTAAAAAATGGACGATGTGTTCGATAACCGTACCGGAAGTGTGTCACAAAAATCGTCAAGTTTGTCAAAACAAGAAAATTTGCATATTTTTAGCTTAAAAACGTTCATTTTAAGTGATTACGAATAGAAACATTGAATTTAAAGAAATCTTGATGGTCGGGATTGGTATGTGAGACCAAAAACTAGATTTTTGCATTAAAAGTTTGTCAAAAAAAAAATGTTGTCAAGTGTGTCAAAAGAAAGATTTTTATTTATCATTTTACCCAATTTACCTTTGTATGTGTCATAGTCTGTGCGCTAGATAATGTCAGAACCACAGATTTTTTGGTTGTTATAAAAAACTGATTGGATTGTTAGATAAGTGTAAACGCTGTAGTACTTCTCTCTGGAATATCCCTAAAAAAATTGAAATATCCCTAAAACTTTAATTATATTAATAATAACAATAACAACTTTGATAAAAATTTTATATATGTCGTAAATTATAAAACGAGTCGATTGATTGATTGCATAGGAATTATCCAAGTCAGTTAGTTATTCAATCCAAGCCATTTTCAGGGCAAAATTTGCCTGAAAATTCTAAATTTCTGTTTCTTAATCGCAGTTCATTTTTAAATATTCATTTTGACAAATTGCTTGCATTGTATGATTTCAAAAAATTCGGTGTCGAAAATATGTATATGATTTTTTAGGGCAAACGCACAGTTCGATAAAATTTAAATTTCATATTTTGTAAAATAATAATGCAAGTAACTCAAGTATAGTTTTGATTCAATATATGTTATTGACCGAATTCTAGGAAACCGCAATGTAGTTTTGAGTCCCTATCCCCCCTTTTATGACGTTATAAACGGAGAAATAAATTAAACCAAAAATAGAGCTATAGAAAACATTTTAAGTCTACATTTAATTGAATTTTGATGTGCGTATATACGAAATCAATGGATATTTTGCAATTTTCTGATTTTATAATTATAATTCACTAGACTGAAACTTAAATTGATTTTTGTGTTAGGATTTTTGTGAGGTATTATACTAATGTAACTTTGAGAATCATTTTTGATTTTGTTACAAAACCCGTAAAAATTCAATTGTTTAATTAAACAACTTAATTACATATGTTGATTCATAACGTTCAACGTTCAATACAACTTATCGTTTGTATTTCTTCAATGATATTTCTTTTCTTTTCGATTGCTGTCTCATTTTGTGATGATGTTGATTCATAAAGTAATAATGGATTTTTGTTTTTGGCACGCAGTTTGTGATTTATCGCAAACTCTTGATATTGATTTAATTTTTTTTGGTTATTTGAAAAATTTTCAATTGCCAAATTTATTAATTTGGCTATCAATTGCCAAATTTATTAACAGACAAATTTATTAGTAAAATATTTTTTATAATTAATTAAATATAATTGAAAAAGTCAGTTGGACTGAGAAAAAGTTATTGTAATGCAATAGAAACCAAAACAAAAACAAATTGGTTTGTTTGTACCGTTAATTAAATTTTAACTAGAATTATAGTTTATACATATTTGTTAGTACACAAAAAACATTTCCATAATATGGAGATTATATCAGTGGAAAAATTCAGCTTAGGTGTATGAGAAAGTGATGATGAAGTCTCGACTTTGAAAAAGTCAGCGCTTCAGTGGCGTAGTTGATAACGTGTTTTGCTAAGAATTCGACAAGGCTTGACAAGGTTTGAATTCATCCGAAACACGTGAAAAGAGAAGTAGAGTTTTTATCTAAGAAACTTTCAACCATACCTATGAATTGAAAAAATACCAATTACTTCTTTACTCACTTGAGTTTAATTGATCTAAAAACTAATAAATTTAAATTCCCTTCATGTTGTTTAATATGAGTGCATACATGACAACAAATAACTAATTGTGTCGAGCTTAGCTGTTTAATTGTTCTCAAAATTTTCCATTATTTGTTAGTGTCTTGCAAATTATAAAAATAGCCAGACAAGTGCTAATAAAATTCGCTCGCCAAGGGTTCCGTGAATGTAAAAGAACACAATATCAAAAATATTCCAGACCATAGACGCATAAAAAAATAAATGTTTAATCATCAATGTCAATAGTAAATTACAATCACATACATATATACATTATACATTGATCAAAAAGAACAACAAAAATGTTGCTTCAGGTTAAATCTTATCCATAGCTGTAATTCAAGCAAGATTCATTTACACCAGCTTGTAAACGGCTAAAATTTAATTATTTTAATTTTTAATTATTTAATTATTATTTTCGGTGAATCAAGTAGGGTGGTGGAGAGGCTACATACTTAAAATATGTTTTTTACAATAACACAAAAATTGTGCATTGCAAAGTTCTAAAAAAAATTGCAATGTTTCTTAAACTAAGTGCTTCTTCATATGACACCTCACTCTATTGGGTTCAAAATGGCATTTTTTACTCACCCCACGCCCATCCCCTAAACACACAGATATATAATTATTTGAGACTTCGCTATAATTTTCATTCTAAAATTACCAATCTTCCTAACTCTGTGAATTTTTACAAATTTTTCTGTCAATAATCGTCGAAACGTAGGGGGCGGAACGGTCTGAAAGTTGCACTTTTTTGACAATAACTCAAATATAGCAATAACTGCTAGCCGCAAAATTATAAAAAAAACTGCAATGATTTTTAAATTAGGGTCTCTTTCAAATGACACCCCACTCAATTGGGTCAAACAATTTTTTTTTTACCCTCACCACCCCTGTCCCCTAAACACCCAGAAATATAATTATTTGAGACATTGCTATGATTTTCATTCAAAAGTTACCAAACTTTCTAGCTCTGTGAATTTGTACAAATTTTTCTGTCAATCAGTGTCGGAACGTAGGGGGGAGAATGGTCTGAATTTTGCACTTTTTTGACAATAACTCAAAAACTAGGCACCGCAAAAGTCCAAAAAAAAACTGCAATGATTTGAAATTAGGTGCTCTTTCAAACGACACCCCACTCATTAGGGTCCAAAATGGCTTTTGTTAGGCTGTTTCATATAATCGTTTAATATTTAGTTCGAGAATACAATTACTGATGAATATGCCGTCAACCATATTTTTTCTTATTATCATGAAAATATAATCTAGTGGGTCATTCCATTTTAAAGTCAACCTTCAAGCTAAATTTTTTTTCTTCACAAAACTGTAACTGTGACCTATAATTTTTTTTTTCATATATTTTACTATAAGATATGGCAACAACTGTGAAAATTCCAATATTGTTATTTTGCTTAGAATGCAATTAAGCGCATGGTTGTGAAAAAGGCGTAATATACGAATTAAAATATATCTAAAAAGAATATAGCATAGCACAAATATAATAAACTGAATTGTTTTAGACTTTTTATTTTCTGTAAGCTAAAGTTTGGAGTGTCTGAATTGGACTGCTTTGCTTTCCAAATAAATGAGGTAAGCATTCTAAACACATGAATTCTTTTGTGTTACGTTAGTCACGTTACGTTAGTCACACATCATTTAAATCAAAAGCGTCAAGTTATGAAAAACTAACATATTTTTTAAAAAGTTATTGGCTTTTTTAAAAAATACATTAATTACATTGAAGAAACTTATCAATAAATTTTATGTACATTTTCAACATCTAGAGAATTTCGGTTCATAATTTAGGTGTTAATTTCATGGTATAAAAAATGTTACGTTAGTCACATTTAAATTTTTATTTAAAATATATCTAAAAATTTTAATTTAAATAAAAAAGCTTTCTGATTTAGATAAATAAACTCGATTTACATTTTAAAAAGTCAACAAGTGCTGAAAATAATCTTTACTATTTTAGTTATAAGGAAACAAAGTTGTGAATTTCGGTATAAATGTTACGTTAGTCACTTTGGAATGACCCGTGTTGAATTGAAAACTAAGCGTAAGGGTTTACAATTAATTCAGTAAATTATTTGTGATATAACATCACCCCGATGGAAAACCTCCCATCAAGAATAACATAAGAACTGAATCTTAAAAATTATGGTGCAAATTATGAATCTTTTTGCAATCCATACAATTTTCGAGCGATCTAGTTTGGAACCAATGAGAAAATTTTAAACTTTAAAAAAGTTTATCTTCTCATCAGAGCTAGCCGACTAGATAAACTCTACCAAAAAATGTCAACGCTAATTAATATAAACCAAAAATTAGGTTACAACACTAGCGAAGTATAAAAAAAAAAAAAAAATTTACATAAACATATATTTAATAGATTCGTCAGTCATCTTCTTCTCACCGATACGATATCGGTATCAGTCATCTTCTTCTCACCGATACGAGTTTGTTATTCAATACTAGAATGTCTAGAGTATAACAAAACAGTGATCACCAGAGAAATTAATTGACTAAAGCTGAATCTATTAAATATATGTTTATGTAATTTTTTTTTTGTTTTATACTTCGCTAGTTTTGTAACCTAATTTTTGGTTTATCAAGAGACGCGGTAGTGTCTTGCGCGCCATGTTTTAAAAGACACTATTAGTATATATACTGTGCACCGAATAGGTTTTAAAGGTTAACATTTTCATTTCGAATAATTTGCATTTTTTCTACAACTGTATTCAAAGTTATCAATAAAAGTATATCTTATTTAACCATATGTTTCTCATTAGTAAAAAAAAAGTCAGCAATTATGCTTTTTTCTGAAAGTTTATAAAATCAAAATTTTGATTTCCCAAACTTTTAGTAAAATTAAAATGTTTTTACAAATTTTTATACCACGTTGGTAGCATTGATATGAATGTAGTAATTTAGTATCATTTTGGCGAATTTTCAAAAACCAACCAAATGTACAGAATTGAAAAACACAAGATAATGCGAATTGAAATTTATTATCCCTCAATATATTGGTAATATTTAACAACAGTTAAAAAACTTAAACACGAACCCAGATTAGTTTGCAAACATATAGTTGTTTTCGATAAAAATATTTTGTTACGGATGTTACGGATCGAAAAAACTTTTGTTACGGATCTTTCACTTTTCAAAGCAATTTTTCATTCTATTCAATTGAATACATTCATTTCTAATGTCTTAGAATTCTAAACTACATAATGGTTAGATCCATTGCTAAACTCTTAATAAAATCTTGAATAAAAATATTTGTTAGAAAACCCATCAAATGTTTTATTAATATATTAAATATATTAAATATATTAATATAAAAAGTTGGTAATTATAAAGATATTAGAAAAAATAATATATTTAGAATATGCTTTCAGTAAAAAGACCTATTATTGATGTGTTAAGAAAACGATGTTGTGAAAACATGTATTTGGTCTATTATGTAAATTTGTTATCTGAGAGAACCCAACAAATGTTATATCGATAATAAATTTTAATTTTTATTTCATTTTATTTTAGAACGCTGGTAGTTATTTTGAAGTGATGAGATTAAAAAATAATTTAGAAGGCTTTAAAATTTTGTGTTTTTAAACTTTATGAGATATAAAGAAAAGAATTTGAGAACATTTTATTATTATTTTAAGGGTTCCGTACTTTGAAAAAATAGAACAAAACCCTTATGGTGAGGACTTGATTGTTTATTATCCATTATTCACAACGACTTTCTCACTGAAAATGAAAATATATGCATTTACGTATATTTATGTGGTAAGATAAGGCGAAAATGACAAATATGTGCCGATCTCGAGATTGAGGTGATATATAACCGTAAAAACTGAAATTTTTTAAAACTTTCAGTCAATCATAGACTATAAAGTTTATGGAAGACACCAATGGTACTTGGCTGAACATAATCAAGAATTTTTAAAAAAATTGTTTAATTGCGAAACACTTAATTTCACATCTTTTTTCGCACAATGTTGTTTTGTTTATTATTTATTTAGAGTAAATAACAATCGATTTAAGCTTTTATGCTATCCTCAAGAACTTTTATAAAATTGTTATGTTAATTTTTTAAAATTATTAGTCAAAGACTATAGTTTTTATGTGTGTGTTTCCGTTGTATGTAATAATTTTATTAATTTTCGAATGCATTGCTTTAGACTTATTTTCGAATATTTCTTTTACTTTGTCATGAGTTGAGACCTGTTTACATAAAAACGATACTTTTATTTTTTTAAATATTGCACCTAGGTCCTAGATTGATAAAAAATCGAGAGTAAAGTTCTCTGTAGAAAACATTTTATATGGATAATAATAATTTGATTCTCCCATATTATATTATAACTTTACAAAAAACAGTCAAATCGTCGCAAAAACAACCAAAAGGCTGTAAAAAAGCCGCGCCATGTTTTTCTTTAGCTTGAAACTATCATTTTAACTATAACAAATAAATTCTTGTATCTTATTCTTTACAAAAACTTCTCAAATCATTAAGCACTAGTTATAAAATTTCTTAATGGCATTTTGTTTTCTAAACATCTAGCTATATTATATAATTTAAGTAATACTCTAGACCTACATATCATAATTCTAAAATATATAATAAATATGCACATATATTGAAATTTATTTAAGCAGAGGAAATATAATTTATTTTTTTTTCTATAAAAAACCGCTCACTTTCACTTACATATTTCTTGAACAAAAACCTTGGCGCGACCTTTTCTCAATTAATTTAATAATGTCATTCCTAAGGTCTATTTTCAGACGACTGTGAAAAGCCGATGAATTCAACAGTGGACTTGTAATTGTATTAATTAAGTCAGTATCATATTTTCTACAATTTTCCTGAACTATAGTAATCTATTTGAAATTCCCTTTATATTATTACGGTATGCTTAATTTTATAAGACATGATTTGCTGTAAGAATATCTAGCAAATGGCAACTATAACAATATAACGATGACTATGAAATAACATTATCAATAAATTTCTGTTCGTACTGAATTTTAACATTCATTGATATTCATTTAAGATTGCTATTTAATCAATGGTTATTTCAATATAATGTTTATTATGAGTCAACCATTGTCACTATGCGGTTGGCTTTATTGTCATATTAAGAAAAGGTCGCGCCAAGGTTTTTGTTCAAGAAATATGTAAGTGAAAGTGAGCGGGTTTTTATAGAAAAAAAAATAAATTATATTTCCTCTGCTTAAATAAATTTTAATATATGTGCATATTTATTATATATTTTAGAATTATGATATGTAGGTCTAGAGTATTACTTAAATTATATAATATAGCTAGATGTTTAGAAAACAAAATGCCATTAAAAAATTTTATAACTAGTGCTTAATGATTTGAGAAGTTTTTGTAAAGAATAAGATACAAGAATTTATTTGTTATAGTTAAAATGATAGTTTCAAGCTAAAGAAAAACATGGCGCGGCTTTTTTACAGCCTTTTGGTTGTTTTTGCGACGATATTAATTAGCGTTGACATTTTTTGGTAGAGTTTATCTAGTCGGCTAGCCATGATGAGAATGATAAACTTTTTTAAAGTTTAAAATTTTCTTATTGGTTCGAAACTAAATCGCTCGAAAATTGTATGGATTGCAAAAAGTATTGGTTTAATTGGAAACAAAAATATTATTTTTTATTTTTGTTTCTAATTAAACCCTTACACTTATGCAATTTCTAATAACATTAACAAGTTAGTTAAGTATATTAATCATTTATTTTGTGAATTATAAACCATAATTAATTAAAAACAAAAGGATTTATAAAAAAGTAGACGAGCATGTTAGTTGTTTTATAAGAAATAATTTGTTGTTGTAGTTAAAATTTAAAACTTTTAGAACCAAAAATATAATAGCAATACTAGCTTCTTTAAGGGATAATGATTATCAGATTGATCTGATAAGTGCACATCATTAGATAATTATAAAACATAAAGAAAGAGAATAAACTATTACTCAAATTTTTTTGTGTAAGGTACTATAAACTAGAAGTCTAATGAGGTTGACTATAAATTCAAAGCAAGTAACAACGATATTCGTTGTTTGTTTATCGTATGGTGATGTCGATTGAATTAGTTTAATACAGTACTATTTTTATTCAATTTTGTACAATTGCAGCAACGGGATTGTCACATCCGTTAACTCTGGTCATTTGGAAAGAAGTTTTTTTGTAAAACTATCAATACCCTGGACAACTTCAAACAGTCAACATTAACAACAGTTATCTGTAAATATACTTATTAGAGATTTCCGAGTGAGCGGCTAAAACAAAAAGTTTGTAAAACACGAAATGCTTCAGAATCAACCGGCACTCTCACTGTCGCATTTGAGCAGCCAGATCAAAAAATATTTTTAAAAACGTGTGTTTTATTAATATGCATGAACATGTTCATTAATCAGCAAATTCCAACTCATGGTTAAGAAACTAGAGGCTTTCTCCAAGAAAAAAAATGTTTTTGTAAACCGTTATAACGGCCGTTTGAGTTCTAATATTTTTAAAAACTTCATAAATTTAAAATCTGTGGAAGCATGTTAATCCGTATCTTTTTTATATAAACCCCTGAAGTGAGAGGTTTTTGACTTGTCGGTTTCAACAAAAATGTTTGAAAGAATCCCCAACAACAACAATTTGCAAAAACCTTATTACCTTAAAACCTAATCAATGAAAAAAATAATAAAAAGTCTTGAATAGAAGATATTAATTTTTTTTTTCGTAGAAATAAACTATTATGATATTTCGCAGTAATTGCACGACGTATGATATAGAGTAGGTTTGCCGTGTGTTTTTCATATAGTGTCATGTATTGTCACACATATCTTCTGTGGTAGATTTGATATTTGTTTGTTGCAAAATTGGAAAGATGTAGTTTTGCTTAGATGTAGCTAATTTTCTTTTAGGTAGATTTCATATAAAAATCTACCTATTGCAATGGGCTTCATCTCGGAATTTCGGAAAAATTTTGATGCCAAACGACTATATGTGATAAGCGGAGATGGAAAAACAAAAAAAAAAAAATTATATATATATATATATATATATATATATATATATATATATATATATATATATATATATATATATATATATATATATATATATATATATATATATATATATATATATATATATATATATATATATATATATATATATATAACGATATGAGGTATAACGGAATTTAGCGGCACTCTCACGGTCGCATTTTCCGACCTACACCAAAATAATTTTCTGTGTATGTTTCGGCAAATAATGTCTTGGACAAGTTCGTGAACTGGCCATATCCGGGTACCGGTTAAGCGGCTAGAGCCTAAAAACTCGAATAATCTAGGGCGCTATAACTTCCGTTTGAATAAAAATATTTTAATAAAATTTAAAAATATTGAATATTTGAACCTTTTTTTATCATTTTTATCCAGATGACAACCTTGGCGTTTCAGGTTTCTCAAAACTCAGCTGTTTTAAAAATTTACTAAACTTTGCTGCCCTTGATCTAGCTGAAATGGCCAAGCTCATATTTGAAAACTTTTTTCCACGTACTTAAAATATAAATCTTTCCAAAATTTTCAAAAAAAATAGTTCAAGTTCAACGGTTGAGACCCTAGGTCAGTTGAAATGAAAACAAACGCAAAAGGCAATGCTTTTATCATGTTTCAGTTTATGTTATTTAAATTCACCTTAGCTTTTATACATATTTTTCAACTATAGCCTCAAAAAATTTCAGCTTTCTAACCCAAAAGGTTCCATTTTTATAAGCGTTATAATGCAACCCTTACAAGAAAAATATCAACCCATTTAATACCATAGAAAAATTATCAAAATCTCTTTTGTTTTTATTTTTTTTACTAAGTAACCGTTTGAAAAAAGATTAAATAAGAACAAAAAAACACAACAACAAAAGATGATTTTGAAATAAAATTGTTTGATAATGTTTGATTACAAATTATGTGTGATGGTATAATTGTAGTTGTGACGTAGTTCATTTGATCTTTGGTGGATTTAATATGTTTTTGAAAGTAGTTTAAACCAACTTAAATAAAACTGTTCCGAAATTGTATTGATGGAGTTAGTTCGGATAATGTATTTAATTTGGTTCGATAATTTTTTTGAATTATTCTGTTTCTACTTCTATTTTTTATTTAAACTAATCTGACTTTTCTAATTTCATTTGGACACAAAACCGTCTGACCCCGAAATCTACCTATTTCTAGCGGATATACCTGCCGCTGGGATTTTTTAAAATTTGTTCGATATCTGTTTGTAATTAGTTTGTTTTGTTTAAACTATTCTGATACATCAGATTCTACTTATACACAAAACTGTTTGATCTCGAAATCAAACCACCAACCGCCGTTCGGACTTTCTTGCTCTTCAAAATAGTATGATTTTAATATCGTTACTTCGGTTTTGAGAAAACCTATTACTTCGGTTTTGAAAAAACCTAAGTATTGCATTCATGAGCCAAAAGTGAAATTCTTACCCCCATTTTTTTGGCATTTCTCGACGTTTTAGGACCTACTGATTCTAAAAAAGCAAAAAAAAATGTATGAATGTATGTCTGCCGGCCGGCCGGCCGTCACGACCGACGAAATCTAGAAAACCGCTGGACGGATTTAAAAAATGGACGATGTGTTCGATAACCGTACCGGAAGTGTGTCACAAAAATCGTCAAGTTTGTCAAAACAAGAAAATTTGCATATTTTTAGCTTAAAAACGTTCATTTTAAGTGATTACGAATAGAAACATTGAATTTAAAGAAATCTTGATGGTCGGGATTGGTATGTGAGACCAAAAACTAGATTTTTGCATTAAAAGTTTGTCAAAAAAAAAATGTTGTCAAGTGTGTCAAAAGAAAGATTTTTATTTATCATTTTACCCAATTTTTTAAAAAAATAAAATAAAATTAATTATTTGTATGACATGAAATTTTATTATTATTATTGAGAATTTTTTTTTATTTCATTTCATTTATGTTTTTAATTACTTTTTTGGAAAAAAAAATTTAGCTGTTGTATGACGTAAATATGATATGGAAATTTTGGAATTTGTTATAGTGTTTGAAATATTTTTGGAATTTTAAAAAAAGTTTGTATTTTTGATTTTGTAGTAATTTTTGCAATATTTTTAGAATTTTGGAATCGTTTTAATTTTTAATTTTGTTATAATTTTTTCAATATTTTTAGAAGTTTGAAAAAAAAATAGAATTTTTGAATTTGTGAATTTTATATATTTTTATATACATATATATTTTTAGAATTTTGAAAAAGTTTCAATTTTTGATTTTGTAATAGTTTTTTGGAATATGTTTAGAATTTTGAAAAAAACTTTCAATTTTTGATTTTGTAATAATTATTGGAATATTTTTAGAATTATGAAAAAAGATTGATTTTATTTAATTTTTACAATGTTTTTGGAATTTTGAAAGAAATATGAATTTGTGATTTTGTAATATTTTCTTGCAACACTAAATGGAAAGGTTTTTGAGTAGTTTGCTGATTGTATCATGTTTTCACTAAATTATGTTAATGTATGATCTGTTATAATTTTCCGGCAACGTTGTGGTGTTTCGTTTTAGTTCTGTAATAAATGTCTAAACAGAGATAAAAAATACATGTAATTTAACAAAGTTATGTTTGATAAACATCGCTGGCCAAAACTAAAAACAATGTCCTCATAAAAATTTTATGCCGAAAACTATATCAAAATCCTTAACCAAAACCGAAGTCTTGATATCTCAGAGCTTGAGATTTCAGCCCCTCCATATATAGTTGTATTATGTTTATGACTAGAATCTTCTAATACATTATGAGTTTTTCTAGACTAATATTTTTGATAACTCCATTGCGACAAATGAAGATTGCGGTCGTATTTTAAAGTTGTAAAATGAAAATATTTGTCAGGGATGGCATTTGTAAATGAAGCGTCCATTTTCATCAGAATCAGAATACAAAAAATTTAAATATTTGACTTACATTTAAAAAATAATATTAAATTTCCATAATTTTGTTAATGTTATAAAAAAATAAATTTAAATATTAGTAAACCCATAAACCTACATGAAAAATGACAAAAAAATATTAAATAAATATAATAATTATTTTGAATCTATTATTTTGAATCTAGAGTGTTTGTTTGTTTTTTGTTTATCTTATTATTATAAAAAACACTTAATTTTAGATGAAAATAAGATAAAATTCAACAATTTCTTATCACGAAAGCCATATTATCTCATAAACAGTTAAATGAAACCAGCCATTTTAGAAAATCAATCACTTCAAAATTTAATTTATCATTAAATAAATTTGGTTTTGCTTTGTTTTTTATTCTTCGTGAAACATGCGGGTAACATTTTTTTGTGCACATATGTGCACGTTAAGGCGTTTAACAACATGTGCACGCAATGGTGCACATCATGTGCATAACATGTATTATGCACAATTTTGCGCACGGGAGTTTGGTAACATTGAAAAGTTAATGTACATTTAACAAATTTTTTTCAAGATTGTTTTACGGAATACTTGATAAAGGTGGTGAAATGTTATTAGACATCTCTAAAGCATTTGACCCAATCTGACATAACAACTTGATCAACAAGCATGTTGCGTACAGTTTTCATCCCGCAGTCGTTAAGTTGATTCAAAATTTTCTGTTTAAACCGATACATTTCTGTATCTATAGAAAGCGTTTCTTCTGAGTCTAAGTTTCCTAACGCTAGTGTATACCAAGGCTTAGTTTTATCCTCCACTCTATTTTTAATTTATATCAACGAACAGCTAAAAATCACCCAGTAATCCGGTACATAGTTTTGTTGATCATAGTACACTGCACAAGTCTTTCGTTTCCCTATCTTCTAAGGACAAAATGCACTAACGAATAAATCCTGTCCAGACATACGCTGCCATAACTGAAAACAAAGTACTAGAAAAATTCGCTTATTAGGGTAACAAAAGTTTGGTCAATTTTGATTCCACCAAAACACAGCTATTAATTGTTTCCAAATAACAGACCGAGTTCTCCAAAGATATTTCAATTAGTATGTGTGACGAATAAATAGACGAATGTGAAGGCATTCGTTTATTGGGAGTTACAATTTCCAATGACTTACTCTGGAACGATCATATAATGGCGATATAAAAAATTCTTCATTCCGTATCAATTACTCGACATTTATAAGACTTGTATTCGTCCAAGTATGGGTTATTGTTGTCAACTTTTGGGTGCTTCGTCTGTTTCTATCTTAGTTCTTTTGGACTCTGTTTAAAAGCGTGCATTACGAATTGTGGGTGATTAAAACTTAACATCAAATTTTGATTCCCACAACACCGTCGCACTGTTTATTACCGCAACACCGTCACTGATCTCGTTGTTTTTTTATTAATAACGTCAACAGCAGCGCTCAGATAAAATTGGGTTGTCTCATTAATTGGGTTGTGCGAACAGTCAAACTGTCGAGATCACTCACTGCCATAGTAACGGAATGTAGAGGGATTTCTATGTCTGTATATCGTACATATGGAATGCTTTGCCTGAATTAATAATGTCGTGATTATTCTATCCACAAAGGTTTAAGAAAAGCGTTATTCAACACCTCAAAAGGCTTGTTATTGTGTGACCTAGGTCTTAAAAGATATGTATGTGATGTTGTGACACATTTTGTAATTTCTATAGTAAAGCACGTTGTATTAAAAAAAAAAATTATGCATAGGAGGGATCGATTTTGATCGATTATGATCAATGTTGATCTACGGGTCCGACTACCCTGCGTACTCCAGTCCCTGCCATTGACATATGAGCTAGCGCGAGATATCACATACCACTGGCAATGGCAGGAGATGTCATTAGCCAAGATGATATCTTAGGATGCTGGCGGACGAACTTTAATTAGTCAACGGCAGCACTTCCAGTCTTAGCTGGGCAGCGTTCCGTAGCGGTACCGCTCATTAGCCCTACCGAGGAATCGAACCAACACGTAGTTATGTGTGGGCTTTGTGCCTCGGTTAAGGTGGTGGGCGGTGCGTCTGGGGTGCGCTGCATCAGCTGGATTATTGGCATTTAGTTTTGTTTTGTTTTCTGCAAATTTCTCACAATTTGTTTTTCACTTATTATTTTGTTATTATTTCTTCATCTTATCATGAAATATTGGCATATGTCATATTTTGTAGTATGATAGGATTTTTTACTTAGTTATGCATTTTAAAATAAAATAGAAAAAAATAAAATAAACATTTTGATATATATATATATATATATATATATATATATATATATATATATATATATATATATATATATATATATATATATATATATATATATATATATATATATATATATATATATATATATATATATATATATATATATATATATATATATATATATATATATATATATATATATATATATATATATATATATATATATATATATATATATATATGGCAGTACAACCGAAAAAAAATAAGTCTGCAAGTGGTAAAGCAAATTTGCGCAATCCACCCGCCCATAAAGCGGCATGTCCACGGAATTTGCAGGGACAAGACATATATGAATCAATAAAAAATTTTAAAATACATGTTCAAAACATCTGCGGATTGAACGCTAACCATGACCACGTGCAACATCATCTTGAGCACGACAAACCGAACATTCTATTCCTTACAGAAACACAAGTTTCTGAAAATTTTCTCTTTATAGAATCGCTTAATTCCAAATAAAGGCTCGAATCAGCTTTCAAACTCCATCAGGGCGTATGCGCATTCATTCATGAGAGTGTTGCGTACACGCGCTTTCCAAATTTTGAACTACACGGTGACGGCTTCAATACAATGGTTTTAAAGATTTGTCTTCCAGAAATGACTTTTTTTACAATAGCTTTATACCGGTCCCCCAACAAACGTAACCCAAACTTTTTAATATACTGACAAAAATTGTGGACGAGATTAGAGCAAAGTCCCCTAATTGTGAAGTTATCGTTACCGGTGACTTCAACGTCCACAACAAATCATGGTTGGAATTCTCCAAATCGACCGACGATGTTGACAATAGTGGAAAACTGGCAGAAATTTTTGCCGTGTCTCAGGGCCTATTCCAAATTGTTAAAAGCCCGACTTTCACTCCCCGTAATGGCGGTGATAATAGTTTTCTACTAGATCTCTATCTTATCACAATGCCAGATATTACGAGTGTCGATGTTGCGAAAGGTAGTATTGGAAATTCTGATCATTATTTAATCTCATCAGTTATCAAAACTGATTTACTTAAAACTTCAGCTCCCAAACCCCGTAAAATATTTCACTACTCAAAAATGGATAAGAGTGGTCTTCAAAATTTTTTCCATGGTTTCCCTTTCGACCGTCATTGCTTTTACACTGACAATGTAAATGTTTCTGCTCAAAACTTTACAGAAACCATCCAATTTGCTATCAATAAATTTGTCCCTTTCTCCATAGTAAAACCCAAACAAAAATACTTGTATTCGAAAGCTGCCAAAACGGCACTAACAAACGTAGATCATTTAATATTTGGATTCATAACAAAGCTCCCGCTAATCGATCCCAATATCTAAAGGCCAACAAAATATCTAATCAGATTATCTCAAACGAAAAGTCCGAAATTGAGAGAGCGAAATCCTCAAAACTTACGTCTATGTCTGTTTCTGACAAGAGTTTCTACAGTGCCATTCATTCTTTAAATTTTGGTACAAAATTTTCTATTCCCCCTATTATTGATGGTGATTTAATCGTCAATGATCCCGCAAGAAAAGCTAACTTGTTCGCTGAACGCTTTGCTCTGAACTCCACTGTTTTGGAAACTCCTAAAGAAATACCCCAAATCCAGTCTTCAGGAGTTAATATGAATGAACTTCACTTCAAACCCAAAATAGTCGCAAAACTTTTAACGGGGTTAAACATCAACAAAGCATCAGGAATGGACAATATTCCACCCATTATTTTGAAAACCTTTTCCAAAGAACTTGCACCAACTTTAACTAAAATATTCTACCAATCCTACAAATCTGGTATATTTCCCTCGTGCTGGAAGTTGGCAAATGTCCAGCCCGTCCCCAAAAAGGGACCAAAATCCGATATCTCAAATTATAGGCCAATAGCTTTACTATCGGTCCTATCCAAAGTCTATGAGCATTATATTAATACACATATTTCAAAATTTCTGGAAGAAAATCATTTAATATCCGACAGCCAATACGGTTTTCGAAACAAAAGATCAACTACCGATCTATTAAACTATGTAGCGCATTGTTGGAACAGCATACTTGATAAAGGTGGTGAAACATACGTTATCGCTTTAGACATCTCCAAGGCATTCGATCGAGTCTGGCATGCCAACTTAATCAACAAGCTCGTTGCGTACGGTTTTCATCCCAATGTTGTGAAGCTGATTCAAAATTTTCTATCCGACCGATACATTTCGGTAACTATAGACGGATATTCTTCTGAGTCTAAACAAATTAACGCTGGTGTACCCCAAGGCTCAGTATTGTCCCCAACCCTATTTTTGATTTATATCAACAAATTGTTGAAAATCACCAGCAACCCAATAAATAGTTTTGCAGATGATAGTACTCTGCACAAGTCGTTCGAGCCCCTTCCTTCAAAAGGTAAAATGCACGAACGAATTAATCCTGCCCGGAGAGACGCTGCCATAAACGTGAACAAAGACCTGAATAAAGTCGCCGACTGGGGTGACCAAAACCTTGTCAATTTCAACTCCACAAAAACACAGCTGTTGATTGTTTCCAGATTAAAGACCGAGTTCCCCAAAGATATTTTATTTAGTATGTGTGATGAACCAATAGGTGAATGTAAAAACATTCGTTTATTGGGTGTCACAGTTTCAAATGACCTACTCTGGAACGATCATGCAATGGCGATGGCAAAAAGCGCGTCTAAAAAACTCGGCCTCCTAAATAGATGCAAAAATTTTTCACTCCATACCAATTGCTCCATGTTTATAAGTCCTATATTCGTCCCTGTATGGAGTACTGCTGTCAAGTTTGGGGTGCTGCCTCTGTTTCCATCTTGGCCCTCTTGGACTCTGTTCAAAAGCGAGCTATACGAATTGTAGGTGATCGAACTTTGACATCAAAACTTGATTCCCTACAACATCGTCGCACTGTTGCTGACCTCGTTGTTTTTTACAAATATCGTCATCAGCAGTGCTCAGATGAAATCAGCGGCATCATGCCTCAAACTTATTCTTACCCCCGTTCCATTCGGCAATCGGCTGCCGCAACCAGTGAAACGGTAAAGATCCCGCGCTGTCATACTGGCAGATCGCAGAGAGACTTCTTTGTCCGAACTGCGTACAAATGGAATAGTTTGCCGGAACACTTAGTCTCAGGTGGGTTCAACCCACAGATGTTTAAAAAAAGCGTTAATCTACACCTCAGAACGCCAGTTGTTGTGGGACCCAGGTCTAGACCTAGGTCTTAAAAGGTATTTATGTGTTGTTGTGACACATATTCTAAACCCTATTACACAACACATTTTATTAAAAAAAAAAAAAAATAAGATATAATAATGCTACCTTTATGTAACAAGTGTAGGAATAATGATTCACTGTTTTAGAAATTGTTGCCGATTAATTTATTTATCAATTGCAATTACTGAATCAGCATGTGTTTCTGTTATTGGTAAATAGTCGTCTTGATCTTATCGTAGTTATCATTCATAGTTAAATATTTTGACGGTCAAGCCAAGTTTAACGTTATTCCCCAATTGCTGCAAGAAGAGTTCCCAGTGATGGCCAAATTCTGAGCTGTTTGAAGAATTCTGTTCGTAAATTTGGATGGTTATAATAGTAAAGTTTATCAGGTTGTACGCATACAAATCCAATCATCTGGCCCCATTGGCAGTTAAATTTCTCTATAAGTAAGTTAACTTTTATTATCACAGAAGTATAAAAATGTGTTCGTTGAAAAGTTAGTTTGAAATTTGGGTCCTAGCATTTATTTATAAGTACAATTATATATCAATTATCAATTTTTTGCTTATTAAAAGAAAATGTTTGAAGCAGAAATGTCCTTTCAAGTCAGTTTATGGTTGCAATAGAAACGCAAAAATCCCTTATATATTATCGACTAAACTTTACCTCCCGTCCAAAAATTAGTTTCCGTAATTTCCTCATGCAACATGTGTAACCATAAAGTTTAAGTTACATAAAAACCATCACTACAATAGAATCCATAAGATGCTTATTGTAAGAATTGAAATTGTAAAAAAACAATCCGTTATATAATACACAAAAAATAATTGGGTTTCAAAACCACGCATCACTAATTTTTTATTTCTCAACCCGCCTATATATTCCTCTAATCTAACTAAATCCTATAAAAAACAATTTCCTCAACAATTTCTAAGAAAATAAAATCATAACAACAAAAATCTAAGAATAATGACATGTTAAGCAGTTTTCACCTGTACAAAATAAAAATAACAACAAAAAAACTCCTCCTTCATCTTAGTTTTTATTTTTTTGAAATATGTTGTTGACATTGATCACATTATGCCTCAAATGAAATGAAACGACACATGAAAAAAATAATGATTTCGTATAAAAAGCCTAAATCCAATCCAATCCGTGAATAAATTTTCTTCTACAACTTTCATTCATTTTCACGTATAAACAAATCACCACTGTAAGCTCGAGTGAAATCTTTAATAATCTCATCAAAAAGAAGATTGGATTTATAAATTGAATTGAATAAATAAATTATTGAAAAAAAATTTATACGTACATATTTAGTTTTCTAAATCTACTTTGTATTATTTGCTTATCTTATCTTCAATTTTCTACCCAACAGTTAAGATTTTCAAATATCCCTAGATACTATCCTAATGAAAGATTTTTATCTAATAAAAAAGAATATGCATATAAATATTTTAATCCAAATACGTTTATTATTCCAATGATAGAATTGATAATCGAATAAAACTAATTAATATTTGAATCACAAACCGTTCTGGAAAATTTTCACTGAAATCCAAATTTATTCCGTTCACAAAAATTTGTAAATTTTCACTTGATTACACTTTTTTTCATCACATCAGTTCACTTAATCAAATTAAATTCCAACTTTATTCGTTAATCACAAAACACAATTTAATTAAATTTTTTTTTAAATTTTAATTAAAACAAATTTATTCTTTAATCCGAATGCACACAAAAGAACTGGTTTTTCATCACAGGAAAATTGAGAATTAAAATTTAACACTAACGCGTTTGACAGTATTTCACGTCTATATCGCACGAAATTCTAAACCGAACTAACACAAAATTGGAAATTTTTGTTTTCCTTTTCCATTGTTGTTGGTTGGTTTTTTCCTGTTCTCTATATTGTAAATAAAAAGTGAAAAGAAAATTGTAAGGAATCAAGGAAAATATTGTTTTGCAAATAGAAATTTGGTTGGAATTTTTGTTGTTGTTGTTGACTGGTGAAGGTAGGGAAAATTGTATTGGAATAAACCTTGGAAAAATAATTTTTCGGTTTTGTGTAGAAAATATTTATCCGTTTGTTGGAGGGGAAAATATTGAAAGATCTTTTGGAATTGCGCTGTTATAGACTTTATTGAGAAATATTTGTTATGGAACCATTGGTATGTAGTTTAGTTTTGTTATTCGTGTGACAATAAAAGCATGTCCGTTTCAAACTAAAAGTATGTTTAAAAATAAATTTCGGTAAACTTTTGATTTCGTATGTGTACGAAAAACTAATGATATTGTTTTTCAAGGTCATGATTTAAAATATTTATTTGAATTATTTTTGAAAATAATTTTGCTTTTTGGTAAATGTAGAAAATTAAGTCGCCGAATACAGTACAACAACGTGTGCTTCAAACATTTTCGCTGCACTACAGTGTGGTTATAATTTTAGATTTAACGTTTATTATTTAATGGTCAAATTTGATTGTTTTTTGGGGATACGACGGGTCTTTGACATTATTGATATTGATTTGGTTTGAAAATTATATAACAAACAAACACGTAATATTTAAACACTACTTACGTGATTTAGCCTAATCCCTGAGAAAAAGAATGATACCAGAAGATATTGTTTAAAGTGTTATTTTGCTCATACTTTTCCAGTTAATTATGTATTTCTTTTATTGAAGAAAAACGTGATGAAAAAACAAAATCATTTTTGATGGACAAAACAAAAAATGCAACTTATTTTATTTGAGAATACTTAGAATTTTTTTAAAGTGCACGTTTGATCATAGAGGGCACTTCAATATGCAAGAATTAAAATTATGTCAATCCGAGGTAACTTTGATATTAAATTGCTCACGAATTCGATTTCAACAAACTTTTTTTTGTTTGATAGGTGATTAGTTAATCTTAAGAAAGAAATTAATTTAAATTTTTTTAAATTAATTTAAAATGAAAATATTAATAAAACTTTTTTAAAGATGAGGCTAGTGCCATATTTAAAAAGTAAAAGTGCCAAAGTTAATAAGAATATAACAGATAATTATCATTATTACTTTGTCATTTTGGTATCGCATATATAGAAAAATCTTACAAACTAGCTAAGTGTAACTACACCTTCCTTTGAACTGGAATCATATTGTGGTTTAGGTATAAAATTTTTGTACGAAAGATGAGTAATAAAATTATGATTGAATGTTTCAAATCCCAGGATTTAAAACAGTCCAAAGTACAGTAATGTACTCAAAGTAGAATCGCAACTGCTTCAAGTATTTAGGCAAAGAGATAACCTTAAGCCAGAAAGGAGATCTACCAATACAGAATATAAAGGATTGAAGAAGGAATCAACTCAAATACAGTTGGTCCAACACTGTAAAGCTCTGATACACCTGAAAATTTAGGTACTGGGTTATATGTAGTATGTTCTTTATTGGCTACATCTATATATTCACTTTCTCTATGCTACGAAGCGATGCCAAAATTTTGTGGAGACGTAAACAAAATTGTGCAATATTCTAACACTACATCGCCTCTCCTCGTCATTGAGGGAGTGAAAAGAAAAAAAAGTAGAATTGGAGGAGATAAAAATGTTGTTAAAGTGAAGAATAAAATTAAATTTCATTGTATGTTTTTTGCTCGAACTCACAACAACATGTTTGCAGGCGCGATTAATTACTTTGAACAGGACTTCATAAATCGTTGAACCTATAATATTTTCTTTAATGAGCAGTTGAAGTTTTCCTTAAAAGTTTCTTTATATGTTTATTTTTATTAAAATAGGATAGAACTAATTTACTTCTAAGTTTTTATTTGTTAACTAATAAATTGTTTTATATAAGTTACTAAAGGTTAGTAACTTGTACCAAAATTAAATTTAATCATGACTCAAAACATTTGTGTGATTTAGTTGTTTTATATAGATGGATATGTTTCCTATATATTTATATTTACAGCAATTGCACGAGATCAGTCGTCCCTCAAAAACTATAAATAAAACCCTTCCCACAGACTGTAATCTTAACACCTCGCAGTTTGAGGATTCATTTCTTCCATATTTCATTTAGTTCATCAAACTCAACAGCTGAAAATATCTTCTTAAATGCACGACATCCGCTCAAATACATTACCACTCCTCAAATTAATTAATTAATTAATTTTGATTCTCATTTGCCTGTTACAGTGTTACGCATGGAAAATATTTTCTATTTAAATTAGATAGAAAAAGTTTTGAAAACG
The DNA here is from genome assembly GCA_963693315.1 of Diogma glabrata. Classification (NCBI taxonomy): domain Eukaryota; kingdom Metazoa; phylum Arthropoda; class Insecta; order Diptera; family Cylindrotomidae; genus Diogma; species Diogma glabrata. The sequence continues at coordinate 27,922 of CAVNZG010001229.1, forward strand.
GACCCAATATTTTACAATTTTTTATCATTATAGTTGTACTCGATTTTAACAATTTGTTAATTCTTTTATTTTTGCCTTATTGTAAAAAACATTAATATAAAGAATTACGAAGTTAAAATTTAATCTCATCAATACCTTACCCGTTAAACAATTTTGAAAAAGATTCATGATTACATTCATTGTGCAAAATAAAAATACCACACAAAATTGTGCATAACACATATCATGCACATGATGTGAACTATAACGCACTATACCGCACATGAATAATAAAACGAAGCGTAACACAAATTTTTTAAATGAAACTAATAATAATCAAAAGAACATAGAATGAGTGAATGAAAATATTGAAGAAGTTTTTTTATATTTTCTATTAAATATTAAATTAATTTCTATTAATATTAAATACAGTAGACAGTTTTTTTTAAATACAATGGACAATTTTTTCTGTTCAAAGTGTATAAGTCAGAGTTTAAAAAGTTCCTTTTATCACTCCTTTACTCCGGTTTTTCACAGTGAGTAACATAAAAATAATAAAACGCTCCCAAATAGAGGAGTGAAAATAATGAAATATCGTTCCTACTCCAATATTGGAATAAATATTTTATTTCAAATTCTCGCACATTTAATTTTTGCTTCATAGTTGATTGTTTCCAACGTAAAAAGTAAATAATTTTTGTGAATGTTTTATTAAATTTTGCATGTATTAATTACCTAAATACATTTTATAGAAAAAGGATGACGAAAAGGTACTAATTTTCTTCTTTTGAAAATGGATGAAAGAAAAGTGGAGGAGTGAAACAAAAAAAACTAAAGATTTTACTCTTCGAGGAAGAACGATATTGAAATTATAAACATTTTAATTTATGTATATTATTTTGAGGAGTGAAATGACATATGAGTGTTAGAATAAAATAAAACTGTAAACTCTGGTTTAAGTATTGTAATATCATTATTGTGACTTAATCATTCAATTTTATTAATTATAATAAATTCAGGTGTCTCTAGCAAACAATTTTATTAAAATGTTCTACTACCCAATGAAATGTGATACCTCAAGTATATTCATTTGTAAGAAGCAGGAACAATGAGCTTGGTAAACGGGATTGTAACAACAGTTGATTAAAATGATTGCCAAAATGGTTGAACTTTAAATCTTTCAGAGATTTCGGTAAATAGTTTTTGTTTTAAATTTCTTTTTATATTTTATTATTTTTCTTAATGTACTTTATAACTACCTAGCATACTTTTTGATTAAACTTTGATACATGACCTTTTCCAATACCAATAACAGCTGATTTTTGGTGACCTTGAACATCTAAGAGTGGTATGTACCCAACGTATTTAAAGACATTTTCAGCCTAAAGTACGAACTAACCTAATCATAAACTTCATTTGTTAGTACGCACATATTTGCCAAATTGTTTGTATAAAAATGTAGCCCCGGAAAAGATATCCTTTCTTATTATTCATTCTATGGTCTATGCCTATGATCGCTAATAGTACGTTAAATCGTCTGAAAGAGTTTGGAGAATCTCTCGATCGCCCAAATCAACTTTTCAGAATTCGCTTTCCTATTGACCTTCGTCTAGTCGGTAAAACTTTCGATCAAAATATAGTCCGCTATAATTTCAGCTCTCTAAAATGTGCTTTTACTTATTGACGAATGGTTCGTATAAACTGAAGAACTTTATTTTATAAGACGACGAGACATATATCATTTTAATTAACTTTAACTTGTGAAAAATCAAATTAGTATAAAGTGGAAAGTGTAGTTCCTTACAGTAGACTGTTGTACTCCAACATTTGGCATATTCATATTCATTTTGCACGATAAACGCGTCGCGGCGATGTAGCTTAAAGAATACAGTTGAGGCACGAGAGATAGATGAACAGAACCAAGCATTGAATTATGGAACTAGGTTCCAGAAAAATAAAAATTATTATAGAAATAATTTCCATCAAAGAGAAGTAGTAAATAGAAATTTTAATCCCAGAAGAGGATATAATAATTTTAATAATAATAATTTCATTAGAAATTATAATAGTAATTATAATAATAATAAAGGAAGGTCTGATAGTTACTGTAATAATAGTGACAATAATACAAGTGGTAATAAAAATAGAAATAGGAGAATTAATGTAGTTAGCTCGGGAAACGACGAGCTAGTCTCCGAAGAAGTGGTTTCGAGAGGCTCAGAGAGTCAAGAATAGTAGATCTTAATAATAATAAAGAACCACTAAAAATTTTTAATATAGGGAATAGCAGTAAATTAATGGATATCATTAACTTACCATACTTAATGGAATAGTAGCGTCCTGAGAATTAATCGAAATAACTCTATTAAAAAAAAATTAGATAGATAATTAATTAGAAATAATTAATTGAATATATCATGTCGTTAGGTCGGCAATCTTTGTGAAATTGTTAACTCCATTGTAATTGTTGATGACGTTTCAATTCAATAACTAAAAATTTCCATAAAACATGTCAATTGAATGGCTCAGTTGATAAAACGTGTATAACACAAGGTATCGAATTTGTGTTACTGATGAATGGGGTTCGATACCGCCACGAAACATGTAAATTTTTTTCTGATTAAAACATGTAAGGTTTAATTAGAGGAATAGGTAGGTAGAGTAGGTTCGAATCCCATCCGAAACACGAAAAATGTGAATTGGAGGTTTTTTCTGAAAAACTTCAAACCATACCTTTGAATTGAAAAAATTCCAATTACTTCGTTCCCATTATGAGTGGTTTAATACATTCATCCTCAAATTCTTTTATTTCTGAATACTTCTGAACAAAACTATTTGGATTTGTGGTGGTAAACATTTTTTGTTTTGTTTTTATAACGTGTTGTGGGTATCCTTTTATTATTGTATCTTTAACTGTTAGTGGTGTAATCATTGCTGATAATGAAGTTTCATCTTCCAGCTTCGGTACTTCAAGAATAAAAAGAAGAGTTTCTTCGTTGATGGCTATTTTTGATACAACATATTGTAAAGCTTCTTCAGGTAAGGTTATGTTAATTCCTTGACTTGTCATTAGGTTTTTAATTATCGTCAATTCTTTTATTGTCACAACTTTGTTGCTTGCCACACCGATTTTCGTCCTTATGATGGCATCTTGAATGTCTTCCAGTATTGAGTTAACGGTTTCAATGTTGATGATAGCTGTTATCATCTCTACTTCACTAATAATAATTTTATTAGCTGTGTTGGTAGTTGTTACGGCTTTGTTTATTGTATCCGTAATCATTCGAATCCTTTCGTCAATCTGCTTATTTATTTGAACTTGCTGGTTGTTTTCGTCTGTAAGCTCGTTAATTTTAATTGCGAGCGTTCGCAGGTCTACTGCATCTGGACTACCTGCCAGCCATTTCCATGCTGATCCTAGAGCATCCCAACGTTTTTGTCTATTGTGACTTATGGGTTTGATTTGAACTAAGTTGTTGCATAGTTGCTTGCACTTTCGTTTAACAATATTATATAAATCAAATTTATCGTTTTTAATCTATTTTATTTAATATAAATTTATTTATTGATTCTACGGTAATTTCTAAATTTTTTAAATTTATTGGGTGTACAATTTTAATATTGCCCACTTGAATTTTGCAATTATTAGTTTTAATTATTAAAATAGGGTCTTCATTTAAATTTTTTATTTCTAATTTCTGACAATGAATTATTTGAAAAATTATGTCTAGTATTAAAATTTTTGCAATACTTAACATTATTTATTAGTAATTGTAATTAAAAAAAAATCTGTAATAAAAATTTGAATTGAATAAGACTTTAATAATAGATAAAGTAATGGTTTTTTCTTTTTTTAAATTTTTTTAATAATTAATATCTTAAATCTAAAAGTTAAAGTATTAGGCTTATATTAGATTTTTGTTTTTAAAAAAATTGTAAAGGAAATTAATGTAATCAAAAAAAAACATTTACAATTTATTTAAACAAATACAATTTTATTTAAGACAACTGGAAATAGATCCAAATTTATCTGAAATGATAAGAAATATGAGTTAGTGAATCTTTTTTAATCGTTTAATTTTATTCTTGTTTCGTTTTATGTGCCGATTTGTATAAAATGTTATGGGTTTAACATTATTTACTTTCGTCTCAATACCCCTTGGTTGAGCCTTTGTTCTAATATTCGGCTTCAAATAAACAATTTGGCCTTCTGCGAGAACAGGAGGTTGTTCTTTTTTACTATTTTGTTTTTGCATTCTCAATGAAGCCTTATTTAAGTTTTCACTAACTGTTTGGAATATTTCGTTAGCTCTTGTTTGGATTTCTGTCGGGTCAATGGAGTTATTTTGGTTAAATATAACTTCATTGGGTGTGTAACCTGTGGCTGAATGTACGCTGTTATTATAAAGAGCAACTGCCAATTCGATGGCACTTGAAGTGTTTGGGCTTGATGCTTTGTGTTTGTTTGTATTAAATATCTCGATCACTGTAGAATGTGTCTTTTCAATTTGTCCATTGGACTCTGAAGACGAAGCGTATTCAATTCTAATATTTAAATTACTTAGAAATTCTTTAATTTGAAAAGATTGAAAGGTTGTTTCATGATCGCATACAATACTGTTTGGTATCTATTAGAGCAATCTATTCATTTTTATTCAGATGGTCTGTTTTTATAACCTTTTCTATGTCTTGTTTGCTAATTATTTCTTTACCGAAAACTGGGATTGGTCTTAGTGTTTCGAAATTATTAACCACAAGTTTTAATTTTGGTAACTTTGTTGGAGTATCGGGTTCGTTTGTTAAGATTTTAACAATTGATTTACCATTTTCAGCTTTGTATAAGCTGGGTTGAACAATAATTTCTTTGTTCAATTCCTGATAGTCTGGTACAAACCATTCACCATCATTAATTGTTTTAAATGTAACTGTGTGATTATAAATATTTCCCGATGGATAGTAGCAGTGAAATTTAAATTTAATGTTATTTAAAAAAACAGTATTTGTTCTATAGTCAATTTTCGCATTTAATTTAGCTAATGATTGTGAGCCTAAAATTCCGTCAAAGAATTTGTGAAAATCTAATTCGTAAAATGTTTGTTCTGGTATGTTATTACCTAAAAAATTAAATTTACCTTTTTTATTTACAAAATGATTACCTAATATATTTTTTATTGAAATATTTTGTTTTACAATTTGTGTTCCGTGAAGGATATTGGGCTTAATAATATTTTTATTTGCTCCAGTATCTAATAGTAATTTAATTGTTTGGTTTTGTTGTATGCCATTGCATACTAAATATGGAAGAAAATTTAATCTTCCGTATCTTCCTGCTGAACCTGTTGCAAATTGCCCGAATTAACCTCGAAATCAGGTAGAGGTTCTTCTAAATTTAAGTCTTCTAAATTGAAGTCTTCAACCTCATGATCTTCTTGAATTTCGTGAGTGTTGACTTGTTTTCTACTATATGGGTTTCTACTTCTCATTAAAGTATCCACTTCCATTGGAGTGTTTTCTATCGATCGTATTTCTTGATCTCATAGAAACATCTTCAACTTTTATTAAATTTTGCTTATTTTGAAACTGATTGTTATAATTTAAATTATTTTGATTCCATTCTTTTGGTTTATGAATTGGATAAATATTTTTATTTTGAATTAGATTGATAGGTTTTCTTGAATTTCCCGAAATTATTTCGTTCGAATTAAATTTACATAGAAAAGCATAAGCTTTTTCTATATTCTTTGGTCTAGCCGCTTGGGCATATCCAAAGTATGGTTTTCTCAACCCCGGTATGAATGCTGCTAATGCATCCTCATCGATAAAATTATTTATGGCTTGCCATGAATTATTGTAAATGGCATTTTGTTTGGCCAGAGTTTTTATATTCTGTACATTCTCATTACATTTATTAAAATACGAATGTACAGTCATGGTTTCACTTTGCTTGGTTGCCCAGAGCTGTGATTTGTAAAATGACAATTCTTGTTTGTCACCGAGCGTCTCAAGGAGAATTGTTTTAATTTCATGGAAACTTTGCGGGTTTCCAGCTAAACAAAGTGCGTCCTTCGCTTTATCTTTTATTTTGTTACTCACTGCTTGTGAGTAAATTTGAAATTGTGGTTCAGACACGAGAGGCTCGAACACGTTTAGTGTATCTTCTGCTGTCTGAATCCACGCGTTTAATTGTTTTCGATTACCGTCATATTCAGGTATCGATTTAATTGGATCCGGTATTCTAAACACTTCGAACGTTATTTGTTGAAAAATTTCTGATGGTTTTTAACCTCTTCAGAATTTCTATCAGGTTGCTGTATTAAAAATGCCAGAGTTCTTTCATGTTCCTCTGATAATAATGTTATTTCGCACTCAATCTGTTTTTTTTATAAATTTTATATTTAATCTACCGTACCTATCTTGTAGTATACGCGTAGTGATGGGACAGTTCTGTGCCTATCTTGTAGTATCACAATTTAGCCCAGTAATTAACAGTCTCGCACTTTAAAAAATATTTAGTTTTCACTGAAAAATTATTTCTTGAAATTTCTTGAATTATTTCTTTATAATGCCATCTTGATCGAATCAATATCTTTAATAGAAAAAGTTTTACAGCTACAACCGCAAAACACAAAAATACGACTTTTCAAGTGCTTTATTTTGTGTGGACCGGAAGTGGCGCGTGCAAAAATTAAATCCTTGTGGATTTTGATCTTTTGAACCCTAAAGAACATTTCCACAAAGTTTGAGTAAAATCTAAAACAGTACAGCAAGAATTTTTCTTTTTTTCGATGATTTCATATGGAACCAAAGTTCAACTTCAAGTCGGCACGGGTTAACTTTATTTGATTGACCTAAAATTTCTTGCAGCTCATTTTTACTTCACCACAATTTTAAATTGTGTGAAGTAATGCAATCTATCGTGAAAAAAAAAATCTTACATACCCCAAATTTTATTTTATCTTTTGTTTTGGACCATCCTCTATCTAAATAGCCCAAAAAAATTTTGGTGTACGTCTGTGTGTGGGTGAGTTTTCTGCATAGGATCTTGATGAAACTTTGGCAAATGATACAGGTTCACTTGAAAATGGAAGATCTGGATTCATTTCAAATTTGGACAAAATGGCGGGGGGGTCTCCCGAACACCTCTAAGTTTAAATCTTGAATAACTTCTGATCCCGGGTTATGATCTTATTGAAACTTAGTATATAAGGTTTTAGTACTGTTTCCAATATTTCTGCATACCAACTTCCGGTTTGTCACTTCCGGTTTGTCACTTCCGGTTAAAAAGTTTTTTTTTCAAGTGTTTATCCCTACTGTAGCCTACAATTACCGATCGATTTTCATGAAACGTTGCGAAAAGCTTTTAAATAATATGATAAAGATTTTATCAGTTTTTGGAGCACATTGGATAAAGGGTTGGGGGGTCCACCATACAACAGGTGGTTTTTTCCACAAAGTTTTTATGTTTGTTGGGAGCATAAAACATTCATTCGAGAATGAATTTTGATGACACTTTGGAAAAAGACGCAAACATGTATGACAAAGAACTGATTAGTTTTTGAGCGATAGTGAACAAAGTGGTGGGGCGTCCCTGGAGCACCTGTTTTTTTGAAAGCTCTATAACTTCTGTACCTGATAAGCGAATTGGATGAAACTTGGTACATGAGCATGTAGTACGGTTTACAATAGTTCTGCATCCCAACTTCCGGTTTTTCACTTCCGGTAAAAAAAATTTTTTTGTACTTTTTTGAAGTTTTTTCAGTGTCTTTATGCACACTACAGCCCACAATAATGAAGTGATTATGATGAAAATTATGGAATAGGGTTCCAATTAGTGTGAAAAGATAATTATCATGTTTTAGGACACATTGATCAAAGTGGTGGGGGGGCTACCATACAAATGCTGACTTTTCACACTTTGTTTTTAAAGTTTGTTGGGAGCATGCAGACTTCATTCATTAATCAATTTTAATGACACTTTGGAAAAAGATGGAGGCTTTAGTAACAAAGAACTGATTAGTTTTTGGATAATATTGGAATAAGTGGTGGGGGTCCTCCCGAACACCTGTTTAACGTGTCACACTTTTTTCAATGTTTGTTGGGAGCACACAGCATTCGTTCGTTATCGAATTATGATGAAACTTTGGAAAAAGATGCAAACATGTATGGCAAAGAACTGATTAGTTTTTGAGCGATAGTGAACAAAGTGGTGGGGGGTCCCTGGAGCACCTGTTTTTTTGAAAGCTCTATAACTTCTGTACCTGAAAATCGAATTGGATGAAACTTGGTACATGAGTATGTAGTACGGTTTACAATAGTTCTGCATCCCAACTTCCGGTTTTTCACTTCCGGTAAAAAAATTTTTTTGTACTTTTTTGAAGTTTTTTCAGTGTCTTTATGCACACTACAGCCCACAATAATGAAGTGATTATGATGAAAATTATGGAATAGGGTTCCAATTAGTGTGAAAAGATAATTATCATGTTTTAGGACACATTGATCAAAGTGGTGGGGGGTCTACCATACAAATGCTGACTTTTCACACTTTGTTTTTAAAGTTTGTTGGGAGCATACAGACTTCATTCATTAATTTATTTTAATGACACTTTGGAAAAAGATGGAGACTTAAGTAACAAAGAACTGATTAGTTTTTGGATAATATTGGAATAAGTGGTGGGGGTCCTCCCGAGCACCTGTTTAATGTGTCACACTTTTTTCAATGTTTGTTGGGAGCACACAGCATTCGTTCGTTATCGAATTATGATGACACTTTGGAAAAAGATGCAAACATGTATGGCAAAGAACTGATTAGTTTTTGAGCGATAGTGAACAAAGTGGTGGGGGGTCCCTGGAGCACCTGTTTTCTTTGAAAGCTCTATAACTTCTGTACCTGATAAGCGAATTGGATGAAACTTGGTACCTGAGTATGTAGTACGGTTTAAAATAGTTCTGCATCCCAACTTCCGGTTTTTTACTTCCGGTAAAAAAATTTTTTTTGTACTTTTTTGAAGTTTTTTCAGTGTCTTTATGCACACTACAGCCTACAATAATGAAGTGATTATGATGAAACTTATGGAATAGGGTTCCAATTAGTGTGAAAAGATAATTATCATCTTTTAGGACACATTGATCAAAGTGGCGGGGGTCTACCATACAACTGCTGACTTTTCACACTTTGTTTTTAAAGTTTGTTGGGAGCATACAGACTTCATTCATTAATCAATTCTTATGACACTTTGGAAAAAGATGGGAACTTAAATGACAAGGAACTGATTAGTTTTTGGACAATATTGGGATAAGTGGTACGGGGTCTCCCGAACACCTGTTTACTGTGTCATCATTTTTTCAATGTTTTTTGGGAGCACACAGCATTCGTTCGTGAACCAATTTTGATGACACTTTGGAAAAAAATGCAAAGATTAGTTTTTGAGCGATAGTGAACAAAGTGGTGGGGGGTGTCCCATACACCTGTTTTTTTTAAAGCTCAATAGCATCTGTACCTGATAAACGAATTGGATGAAACTTTGTACATAAGCATTTAGTATGATTTACAAAAATTCTGCATCCCAACTTCCGGTTTTTTACTTCCAGTAAAAAATTTTTTTTTAATTGTTGGCAGTTTTTTCAGTATCTTTATGCATACTACAGCCTACAATACTGAAGTGATTATGATAAAACTTATGGAAAGGTTTCAATTAGTGTAAGAAGATAATTATCATCTCTTAGGACACATTGATCAAAGTGGCGGGGGATCTACCATACAACTGCTGACTTATCACACTTTGTTTTTAAAGTTTGTTGGGAGCATACAGATTTCATTCATTAATCAATTTTAATGGCACTTTGAAAAAAGATAAAGACTTTATTGACAAAGAATTGACTAGTTTTTGGACAATATTGGGATAAGTGGTGGGGTCCTCCCGAACACCTGTTTATTGTTTCAATGTTTGTTGGAAGCATACAACATTCGTTCGTTAAGTAATTTTGATTACACTTTGCAAAAAGATGCAAATATGTATGGCAAGGAACTGATTAGTTTTTTTAGCGATAGTGAACAAAGTGGTAGGGGGTCCTCCAAGCACCTATTATTTTGGAAGCTCAATAACTTCTGTACCTGATAATCGAGTTGGATGAAATTTGGTACATACACATTTAGTACGGTTTACAACAGTTCTGCATCCTTACTTCTGCTTTTTCACTTCCGATAGAAATTTTTTTACTTTTTCTCGTACAACCGAATTTATGTTTGTTGGGATACTACTGCCTGCTTTAATATTTTTATTAATAGAACTACGAAGTCCATAATATTGGTTAACTTTTAATTAAAGTATTTTATGGATATTAGCTCATTATATATCCAGAACACTATGTTTCCAGAGCTGTGGTGAAGTCAGCCTATGCATCAGCGTCGCAATATTTTTTATATGTAAACACACCGATTTAGGGGGTGAGACCAAAAATATTTTGAAATTGAAAATCAAGGAACACCCTAATATATATATATATATATATATATATATATATATATATATATATATATATATATATATATATATATATATATATATATATATATATATATATATATATATATATATATATATATATATATATATATATATATATATATATATATATATATATATATATATATATATATCCATATATATATATATATATATATATATATATATATATATATATATATATATATATATATATATATATATATATATATATATATATATATATATATAAATATATATATATATATATATATATATATATATATATATATATATATATATATATATATATATATAGATATATATATATATATATATATATATATATATATATATATATATATATATATATATATATATATATATATATATATATATATATATATATATATATATTTAGTTTAGTTTAATATATGCACTTTCAAATCATTTTCATCGCGTGATGGAAGTTGTAGCATTGTGAGCGCTAGAGAGCGCTGAAAGTTAGAAACCACCCCCAAACCAGTTTTCACGCTATACCTTGTGCTGTAAAATGAAAATTAAAATTCAAAGAATGTTTTATAAGAAAGTCATGATCATTTAATCCAAATTTAGTGTCAAACTATTAAAATTCAAAATGGCGTCACCAATACGGCGGCCAATATTTTTTAAATTTTTTAATTTAATTTTTTTTTTCATTTTTTTTTTTTAATGAAAAAACTGTCTTGCAAAAATCAAAATTGAAGAATAACAACAAAATTTACATCACTATACCTTATTTCAAAAGTCTTTTCGAACAAATAAAACACTTGTTGAAAAACTTTAACTTCGAAGTTGTAGGAACAGCTCATAATAGTTTATATAATACATACTATTTTTTCAAAATTAAAAGATAAAATACCAATGAATATTGAATCCAATTTAGTGTATCAAGCAGATTGAGGATGTGGTAAATCTTACATAGGCCAAACACCACAATATCTGGGAAAACGTATAAAACAATATCTAAATGACCTTAAAAAAACAAAATATTGACAATATGAGTGCATTATCCAACCATAAAAAAAGCTGCCATACTAATCTACCACTTCCAAATTATAAAATTTTGGATAAAGAAAAAAAATTAAATAAACGAAGACGTTTGGAAATGATTCGCATCAAACAAAATAAAAATTGTATAAATATACAAACCGATACGGATTTTCTTCAAAATACTTATGATTTTGTTCTGCAAATTTAAAAATGTTTTTCAACAAATTAAACATCATGGAGCTTTTCTACTAAACATTTTCTATTTTCTAATTTTTATCATTGTATTATTGTTTTATATTTTCTTTCATTATTTTTTTATATAATTAGCCTTATTTTTTGATTGTTAGTTTTCCATAATAAGCTATTTATTTCATTTGTCAATTTGTATTTATTTTTTGTATAAGAAATTTTCTTTATATATTATCCCCGAAGATGGTTTTCTAAAACCGAAACAATTGTAGGATGAACAATTTTAAAAAATATTGTTTTATTTATTGGCTTTAATTTAACCCAAAAAAAAAATAGGATATTTTTGGTCAAATAGCGCATTGTTGGAACAGCATACTTGATAAAGGTGGTGAAACATACGTTATCGCTTTAGACATCTCCAAGGCAAGTCTGGCATGCCAACTTAATCAACAACGTTGCGTATGGTTTTCATCTCAGTGTTGTGAAGCTGATTCAAAATTTTCTATCCATCCGATAAATTTCGGTCTCCTTAGACGGATTTTCTTCTGAGTCTAAACTAATTAACGCTGGTGTTACCTCAGTATTGTCCCCAACCCTTTTTACGATTAATATCAACGGATTGCTGAAAATCACCAGCAACCCAATAAATAATTTTGCAGATGATAGTACTCTGCACAAGTCGTTCGAGCCCCTTCCTTTAAAAGGTAAAATGCACGAACGAATTAATCCCGCCCGGAGAGACGCTGCCATAAACGTAAATAAAGACCTAAAACAAGTCGCCGATTGGGGTGCCCAAAACCTGGTCAATTTCAACTCCACCAAAACACAGCTGTTGATTGTTTCCAGTTCAAAGACCGAGTTCCCCAAAGATATTTTATTCAGTATGTGTGATGAACCGAAGGGTGAATGTAAAAACATTTGTTTATTGGGTGTCACAGATTCAAATGACCTACTCTGGAACGATCATGTAATGGCGATGGAAAAAAGCGCGTCTAAAAAACTCGGCCTCCTAAATAGCTGAAAAAATTTGTTTTCTCCATACCAATTGCTTCATGTTTATAAGTCCTATATTCGTCCCTGTAGGGAGTACTGTTGTCAAGTTTGTGGTGCTGCTTCTGTTTTCATCTTGGCCCTCTTGGACTCTGTTCAAAAGCGAGCTATACGAATTGTGGGTGATCGAACTTTGACATCAAAACTTGATTCCCTACAACATCGTCGCACTGTTGCTGACCTCGTTGTTTTTTACAAATATCGTCATGAACAGTGCTCAGATGAAATCAGCAGCATCATTCCTCAAACTTAATCTTCCCCACGTTCCACTCGGTAATCGGCAACCGTAACCAGTCAAACGGTCGAGATCCCTCGCTGTCATACTGGCAGATCGCTGAAAGACTTCTTTGTCCAAACTGCATACAAATAGTTTGCCGGAATCCATAGTCTCAGGTGGCTTCAATCCGCAGAGGTTTAAAGAAAGCGTTTATCAATACCTTAGAACGCAAGTTGTTGTGGGACCTAGGTCTTAAAAGGTATTTATGTGTTGCTGTGACACATATTCTAAACCCACTTTTTATTAAAAAAAAAAATCAAGGATGGTCCATATTTCCTTGTGATTTGTAAACTGCAAAATCTCATGATCCCTGACGTAAGCTAATTTGAAGCCTGGAAATCTGGTGTTAACGTCCGATAGTTGATGGATCCATTTACAGAAGATTGAACGTAGAACTCCCTGATGAAGATCAACTATAATCAACCCAGATTAAGTTAAGTCAGTTTTATACCTTTACATTAAAATTTTATTTGTTTGCCGTAATTTTAAATTTACCATGATTTTCTAATTGCTTATGCAAAGAGATTTTTCCTAGGCCAGAAGCCACATGTTAAGTTTGTTCTTCTAATTATTAATCTCGGCATGACCGAGAAAAAAAATTTCTTTTTATAACGGTTATCAAAAGACATTTAAGTCATTACAATTTTCGAATCCAAAATTTGCAAATTTAGGTTACACGATTTTAAAATAAAGTATCGATTGCAAAAGATCTTTATTTTATTATACATATGAGCAATTTCACGAAGATTCAACAACGTTTTGACTTGAATCCTTTTAATTTTGATTATTTTTTGTTTATAGATAGTCTTTGATAAATAAAAAATACAAGTTCTCTTAGAATTTTTTTTTCGATCAGGGGTCTTCACAGGGTGCCCCTCAATTTTTTGTTATTTTGTGATGTGAGTGCATTTTGACGAGCGATTGTAGAAAAACTACTGAATCGATTTTCATAAATGATATGTCGTTGAATAGGTATTAGAACAAAGTTTTAAAAAATGTACACTGTTAATTTTTTGAAATAATTTTTAATGGTGTAACATAAGATAAAAACGGTGTAATTGAAAAAAAGATGGCATAGCCTTTTTTTTTTTTTTTTAAACTAAATTGAAGCTTATTTTATATCTAACAACTTGTGAAAGTTTAGGACTAGCATCATTTTTTGTTTTAGAGATAAAATTCGTTGTGCATATGGCTGTCGGGAATCAGTTTTTTTTGTTCTGAAGGAAAATTATAAAAATGGCGATTTTTAGATTCAGATTTTTTTTTATGTTAAATATCAAATATTTTATTATTAAATGAACTTTTAAAAAGCAATTTCAGTCAAGTTCAGCAAAATTTTGCGACATTTTGACTCGACCCTTTTTAATTTGGTTTATTTTTAGTTTATAGATAGCCTTTGATAAATGAAAAATACGGCTTCAAGTAGAATTTTTTTAAATATAGACCAAAATAACCCAAATTAAAAAGGGTCGAGTCAAAATGTCGCAAAATTTTGCTGAACTTAACTGAAATTGCTTTCATCTTGTGAAATTTCTTGTAAAATTTCTTTCAAAAGTTCATTTAATAATAAAATATTTGATATTTAACATAAAAAAAAATCTGAATCTAAAAATCGCCATTTTTATAATTTTCCTTCAGAACAAAAAAAACTGATTCCCGACAGTCATATGCACAACGAATTTTATCTCTAAAACAAAAAATGACGCTAGTCCTAAACTTTCACAAGTTGTTAGATATAAAATAAGCTTCAATTTAGTTTAAAAAAGAAAAAAAAAAAAAGGCTATACCATCTTTTTTTCAATTACACCGTTTTTTTCTTATGTTACACCATTAAAAATTATTTCAAAAAATTAACAGTGTACATTTTTAAAAACTTTTTTCTAATACCTATTCAACGACATATCATTTATGAAAATCGATTCAGTAGTTTTTCTACAATCGCTTGTCAAAATGCACTCACATCACAAAATAACAAAAATTGAGGGGCACCCTGTGAAGACCCCTGGTCGAAAAAAAAAAATTCTAAGAGAACTAGTATTTTTTATTTATCAAAGACTATCTATAAACAAAAAATAATCAAAATTAAAAGGGGTCAAGTCAAAACGTTGTTGAATCTTCGTGAAATTGCTCATATATTGTTAATTTATAGTAAATCTTTGTTTCAAAATTATTTCGAATTATCACAGTCAATTCTAGCAAAACCACGTTTGTCAATTAAGTTAATTAAATTAAAATTAAAAGCAAGTACGATTGAGATGACAATGACAAGAAAGTTGTTAAGTTAAAGTGTAAAGTGTAAAGTGTTAAGTTAAAGTGTAAAGTTAAATAAAAAAATAAATACCAGTTGCTCATGGCAGGAAGTGATTTCAAACTAATTTGAGAAAGGGCTAGATATCTAAACGGCAGTAACAGATTAGTTTTTGAATTACGTTGCATAAGTGGTGAAAGACAGCAACGAATAATTTAATAACTTCGAATAACTTCAATTACATAAGATCATATATTGATATTCGATTTTGATTGCATTTTGTATGACTGTATTTTTGCAATGACGTTCGTGATAAAAAAAGAACCAAAAACCGACACTAAAATTATGAAAACATAAATAATAAAATAATTGGCGTTCCAAGAATCAAGACAATCATCACTCTTTACACAGTGCCATACGTAAAAAAAAATAAAATTTTGAAATTTCGGCTCCCAGGTGCATTAGTAGCTGTTAATTACCTTCTACTGACAAAATTTCAGACTCCTGTGTGCTCCAGATTTCTCTTGAAAGCGCACACAGACAGACAAACACTTTGTTTTATTATTATAGAAGATAGAAGATAGATAGAAGATAATTCTACCTTGTAAATTTTATTTCAAAATGCAAGTCATTTATATTTCATTCATAATAATATTTTGAAACAAGTAAATTTTATATGTAAGAAAAATTATTTTATCCACGACTACTAAAGAATATATACTTTCCATGCGTATATCTTCCATTGTAATTGTATTCATTCCCCAATTAGTGATTCTAATTAAATTCTTCAACAGTTCTATAGTTTATTAAATATTCCCCTAATAAATTAAAAACTTCATTTGCTGGTATAACATGCGTTCCTTTGGAACGAAATAGCTGCTCAAAGCAGCTTTTGAGTAGAACACCAATGGAACGCCGAAAATTAGAAACATTTTCTAATATAGTCAAACAATTTTATTATTCTCAAAAATTTTTATTTGGAGCTGATGTTTAGATCTGACTGGTTCATTTTATTATTAAAAATACCAAAACAAGTTTGTAAACGATCTAAATAAAATCGAAAAAAGAAAAGCGTTTAATAATCTGCTTTTCAACTACACAACTTGTTCGAGGTAGAGTAGATCAAAGCAAATTTGAGTAAGTTTGATTTTCAATGGAACGCGCCTATTGTAATATCAAAAGGTTAAAACGAGAACAATACATATGTACTAGGAATCGACCAGTGGCCGCAGAGAATGATTAATTGATATAATTGATTTTGAATTGTCTACTTATCTACTACTCAAGACCTTTCCAAGGATAAACATATTACCCCACCTTTGATGGAGCAAATATTTTAAAATTGTACCGCAAAAATATTGCTTACGTATTTATATATAGATATAGATTGATTTTGAATTGCGAAACAAATAACTTGAAAAAAAAACAAAATAACCGAACAAAAAACTCAAAAAACACACCTATCACATTTTTTCTGAAAAAATCGTCAGAATTCAAAAATAAGTATTTTTCGCCACATATAATACTCATGACCTTTCCAACGATACACATATTGCCACACTTTTGATGGGACAAATATTTTAAAATTGTACCGCATAAATTTTTCTTACGTATTTATATATAGATATGGCTTGATTTTGAACTTCGAAACAAATAACTTGAAAAAAAAAAAGCAAAATAACCGAACAAAAAACTCAAACAAATACGCCTATGACACGTTTACCATTTTTTCTGAAAAAATCGTCAGAATTCAAAAAAAAGTATTTTTCGGCACATCTAATACTCAAGACCTATCCTACGATATACATATTGCCACACTTTTTATGGAGCAAATATTTTATTTTTATTTATATATAGATATAAAATATAAAATAAAAAAGTTTATCTATGCTATCTATGATGCATGTTTTTCAATATGGTGATAAAAACTTTAGCAGGCAAACTGGCAATTAATCGAAATATTTTGAAGTCGTGGATAAAATAGCGCCTTGTATCCGCATAGGATGATGGCAATTCTTCACATGGATGATTCCCTACACTCGCTACGCTCGTTTCGGGAAACTTAATCCTCGTGAAGAATTGCGATCATTCTCAACTCATACAAGAATCTACTTTTAAATTATTTAAGTCATAAAATGTTAGTATGTCATTTTTTTAGTCGAGTTTTAAGAATGAATTATTGTTTTCATTTATATTTAGTCTTATATTTTTGTAACCGATGATGAATGTATAACATTCAAAACGCGTCAAATAAATATATATATACCTCTTAAAAGATTGTGTTGTGGATTTACTGTAACAATAATTTATTAATTTAATTTAATTTATTAATTTAATTTAAATCAATTTATTTAATAACAACAAGAATTTGACTTGAGAATTAAACGTCAAACAAAACAAAACAAAGTGCACTTACTTTTCACAACAAAGGTTCAAATAAATTCAATACTAGCGTAACCGACGATAAAATACGCAACTTAGTTTTTCCTTACAACTCAATTCTAAGTAGGATTAATAATAGCTTTCACTCAAGTGACAAAAATAATAAAAGATTTCACAAAGAGAAATAAATTTAATTTTCCTTTTTTTTGTGCCATATATTCCACAAATATTTTTTTTCTAACGTCCGGTTACAAGATCTCTAAAGAAAAAAAGGACATAACTTAAAACTTAAACGTAAACGGAAAGTGGAAAAATTATGTATGACATAACTGAAAAAAAGGTCACAAAGTGGAATTTTGTTTTAAGATAAACAACATTTTCTTATTAATCTGATTCTCGAAAAAAAATAGAAAAACAAATTTTCTTTTATGTAAATATTTGAACAAAAAACACGAAACGTTTTCTTTTGGTTGCTAATTTTACCTTTTTCTACTTTGTTTTTTGATTTATGTTCGTAATGGATTTGAAACGAATTTTTGTTCCTATACTACCATTTTGTGTGTTGTGATAAGAATGTGTGAAAATTAAAATTTACATATTGAAATGGATTTTATAGTTTTTTCATAGATAGAATTTAATTCTAGAATTCAACACCTACAACTTTCTATAAAAAATTTTTATCACCTTCTTTAAAATGTCAACCTAAAATTGATGCTCTGTTCTGTAAAATATGAAACTCGATAAAAATTTATAAAACAATTTGCACAAAAAAATAAACATAAAAGCATCGCATTTTTTATGTAAAATATAACGTTTTATGTTTTTGAAGTACCCTTCCGAAGACAATAATTTCCACTTGTAAATTTCATTGTTCAACTTGTTTAACACTTTTTCATTTATTGTTTGTGTTAGCGTTATATCGCGTTTTTTGACTACATAACACATGTTGAAATAAAAAGGTTGAAAATAAAATTGGTCTTATTTTTCAAAACCGAAAGTGTGTTGTTATCAACACAAGTCGTCTTTAAGTAATTAAACAAACAATTTTTTAAAGTTATATTGTAAAACGTATTACACTTTTTACATTTGATTTTAGACAAACATATTAGGTGATCCAAGAAGATATTTGAAAGCCGAACTGTTTATTACCTACATTGATTTATGTAATCCTTATCTATTTTAAGCCAACGTTTTCGTAATTTCTTTCCATTTTAATATTAAGATTTCATCCTACTGTTTAGCAAAATAAAAGCTTGTCTCATAAGAAAACTCTCATTATAATTATTAAACTCTTGGATTTTTGCCAAATTTTTTTTAATAGTTGTAAAACCTAAACCTAAACCGAACCTAAAGTGAACATTTTGGGCTCAGATTTAATTAAGAGTCAACTTTGCAAACATTTTTACCGCTAGATTTTTTCGAATTTATCATGTTTTGTTTTGTATCGGAGCTATACACAGTGATACCAGAGCACCATACATTCTCTTTTGCATCCGGGTTGCCTTAATAGTATTTTATTTTGTGGGTAGTGAGACTTGTTTAAAGCTGAAAAATGTACTTCAAATCATGATCATTATTGCGAAAAGTTAGATATAACTCCGATTTAACTTAATCACTGAAAACAGTTTATTCTTTCACGATCTTAACTCCCTTTACCTCGGGAGTTGAAACGATCACAATCTGGTGTTTCACCCACACAACAAAAAGTTTATGTTAAAAGTGCAACTGGGGAAAAATGTTTAACATTGGCCGTAATTTTTTGATCTAAAGATAAATATAAAATGATTATTTAAATAAAAATAGTATATTATACACCAAGGGAGAGAAGTGTGTGTTTTTCGCCCGAGGTGTGTATGGAGCCCGAGGGCGAAACTTGAGGGCTACATATCACTGAGGAAGTTGCTATGCTTTCTTCTGAGGTGTGTATCTATTTTTTGCACAATATAATTACGATGTTAAAAACTACATCTAAACATTTAAAGAGAACGAAAATTATGATTTTAATGTTCATCATAGTAGGTGCTTTTTATACAAATTTGTTTAAAGGCGTCATAAAAAATTTCTTTTTTCATGAAAACTATCACTGTTGTCATGGTTTGTTATTTTTTACTCCCTAGGGAGTAAAAGATGCAATCTGCTTCCGCAAATGAGTTGCAGGAGTTGTATATAAAGTTCAATTCCGCTTCCTCATTTGCGGGACCGGATTTCATCTTTTACTTCGTAAGGAGTAAAAATAACAAACCATAACAACAAATATGGTTATAGTTATGTTAGTGATAGTTTTCATGGAAAATATTACATTATATAACAGGGTTGAGAAGTGAGCTTTTATTATTATAATTTATAAAATATTCGAGATCTATATTTGCCTTCTCAACCGAGGTATATAAAGAATTTTTTAACTTCTGACACTTATTATTATATTTGATTTGATTATGTTCTTATGTCATTTCCTATTTAATTTTTTTTTTCATGTTCATTTTAAGTGATAACGAATAGTTATCCTTAAATATAGAGAAATCTTGTTCGTCGGCATTATCATGTGAGACCAGGAGTTTGATTATTGTATAATAAGTGTGTTAAAAAAATGCCGTTAGGAGTATCAAAAGAATGATTTTCATTTATTTTTTACCCAATTTTTTGGAAAAAACTAAAACTAATTATTTGTATAACATGAAATGTAATTGATCTTGAAATTGGACTTGAAATAAGGTTCTATCCAGTTTTAAGTCCTCTAAACTTATGGGAACTGTTGGAAAATATTAAATTATTGCTGATTAAATACCGTTTTTAACAAAAATTTTAATTATTAGGGAGACTTTTCTTAATTAATTTTTTGTGTGATTCTATATGCCACCACTTTTATAAAACAGGAACCGTTGGAAAAGATGTTTGAATTTTTAAATTTTGCTATAATTTTTGGAATATTTATAGAATTTTGAAAACGATTTCAATTTTTGATTTTGTAATAATTTTTTGTGTAATATACATCACTGCCCAAAACTAAAACAATATCCTCATAAAAGTCTTTTGCCGAAGTCTTGATATCTCAAAGCCTTGAGGTTTCAGCCCATTTTTATTTTGCTATTATATTCATGCAGATTTGTGAGTGATAAAACTCATGTAACTATATTGAAATTGTTTGAATTTTGTAATTTGAAATCATTTTTCATTTTATTTTATAACGTATTACGTGCTGGAATGTTTCTGACACCCATCAGAGATATCATAGTTCGAAATATCGATGTCTTACACACTCAGCTACAGATTCGATGAAATTAATTTTAACTTTGATGTTCAGGTAGTTTCTAAATTGAAACTAGATCATCACATATTTACTTTAGGAGAATCGTTCATTTGTGACTCATAAATTAAATATTTTTTGAAAGTTTTGGTATAAAATTTCTAAACATTACATTTTCCAAATCTCTATGGGTGAATATGCTAAAAACCGTTTGAGGGCCTTTCTACAAAGCAAATGACTTTTGACTCAAAGATATTTGGAGAGAGCTTCACATGCTTCACTGTATCACTTAATTCGATGGCATATGGTGTCATTTGGCTTTAATTTAAGCTTTCGTGATTCCAACTTATGTCGTTTGAAACAAGATTTTAAGATTTTGCAACAGCACATAGAATGTTTCATTATTGGTCATGCCGAATCTAAGTACATAACATAATCTATACTCAAAAACATGTTCTATTTTTAATCGAAATTCGGTTATCTCAACCTCTCCGCCATGGCTGATTTTTTGTTAAATAACTGATAACTAAACAATTAATCATATCACATGCAAAACATAAACACACAGCCTCCATAAGCAGTATTTCGAGTTCACCTTGTAATAAACTATATGCTTTATTGTACTGTGTAAAGTTATGCAATTAGTACTTTTTGTAAAAGTATCTCTAATGTATGATTTGTAATGAAAATTTGTATGATTTTCAGATAGATTGAACAGGAAATAGACTCAGAGAAATTTGAGTTGTCATACCGAAAAACCTGGGCAACATTGTAAATGTTTAAGACAAAAAGGAAAACCATTTAACCTTCGCGTGAACGGAAATTTTTAGCTACTGATATGAACAGTATCTACCCCGGTAGATATTACATAAATCATAATATCTACAAACGTAACTGTGTATTTATTTTACTTTTGTGTAAGCATACAATAAAAGCATATATTTAAAAATAAAGTTACTTGTTTTTCACATTAACCAGTAAAAATTTTCATATAAAAAAAAAGGAAAAAATATCTACCCGGGTAGATATTTGTTTTCTTACGTAATATCAACTTACATAATGTCAACAAACGTGTAATAATATCAAACGTGTATTAATATCATAATATCATTTTGCTTTTGTGTAAGCATACAATAAAAGCATATATTTAAAAATAAAGTTACTTGTTTTTAACATTGCCCAGTAAAAATATTTATATAAAACCCAAGGTAAAAATATCTACCCGGGTAGATATATGTTTTCTTGCGTAAAAAAAAACATAAAAACCCAAAAAAAAAGGTTAAAAGGAAGTCCAAAATATTTTTTTCTCAAATTTTGCGAAATCAATTTAAAAATTAGTCACATAGCTGAACAGGCATGATGATTGGTTAAAAACTCATAAAGTTATTGAATTACAAAAACCGTGATATCTACCCGGGTAGATACTGTTCACGCGAAGGTTAAACTAAAAGTGAAGATTTCAATTCTCTACTGATCTTTAATGTCATGTCGTCATGTCGCGTCAGATGTGGTGGACACGATATACACTAGACCTTATCCGAGTCTTAAGTTTTTTACGGAAACTCTGACTTGGGAAGCTAGAGACAAATGGGAAGTGTTGTGTTGCAGTCTCTGGCTTTTGTTAGGGTTTGCTGTGATATAGTCGGTAAACTCTTCTGTATCAACTCATTTGCTTATTTATTGCATCATCCATTTTCGTTGTTAATAAACCGATTATTTGATAACATTTTGTTGTGTACGTCCTGAACAGTTTCTAGCTCTCTACTTTGGGTGATGGTAAATTTGTTTCTAGTCTTTCATTTTCTTTGGCAATCCTTCAACTTCCACACAGTTAAATGAAGGCTCGTTTTTTCGAGCAAAAACTAGCGTGCGATCATCATAAAATACTCCATAACTAAGATTGAGGGTGTTACCGTTGACTGAATAGAGATCATCCGCCAGTACCTTTACGATATCACCTTGGCGAGTGATATCTTACTGCTATTGCGGGTGGTTTGTGATGTCTCACGTTAAATTGTATGTCAATATCAGAGACAGGTATACTTGGTTATCAGACCTGTAGATTAAAAGTAAAAAACCACAAAGCAACAAACATTTAGCCCTAAATTCGGGCAAATTATATCTAATTCATCTAATTCATTCCTCTTGATGTCTCCTTTTTCTTCTAATATCAAATGACAATGGTGTCTGTAGGTAAGCAAATACTTACTAATACATATTTCACATTTAGTGTTGAAATGTTTTTACGGTTCCGTTTTTTCAGCATGTCATCGATGAACTTGTAAACTAAAGATTCTATCGACCTGAAGTTTCATATGAGTAAAGAGAGCAACATTTTTCGAAGCTTTTTTTTTGGAAAGTATTTGATGGGAAGCCGCTTAAACATATCTTTTTATACAGGGGATATTTTAATGGGAAGGTCCGGCAATTCATAATTTTAAGACCTGCTTTATCGTTTTCTCAGTGCATAATTTTAAAAATGTTCGGTTTTCTCGTGCTTTCTTACTTCGCTTATTGCCACACTCGAAAGACGCCTATAGCCACACTCGAAATAAATAGACGGGATTCAAAAGTCTTCTGAACTAAATGTACTTGTTAGATGGAAAATATCAGCTCGGCAGAAATTTTTGAAAATTTTGCAGAGTGTATCCTCGTTTCGCTTTATTTAATTTTATGTTATTATATTATTTATTAATTATCTTAAATTAGTTTATTGATCTATTACTCAGTTATACATTTCTAAACAGAATTAAATAGTATAGTAATAGTACTGTGGCGTATCGTCAAACTAAAAAATTAAAATAAGTTTTTTAAATTTAGCAGTTTTTGAAATAATTAAAAAATAAAAATCGTTAGCTTTTTCACAATTAGATTATTAGATTCACTAAAAAACTGATTACATGAAATTATTTTTTTATAGATTAATTTAAGTTTCATAATATTTAAATACCAAGGAAGCAAATGATTTAAGATTATATATATATAAATTAACGAAAATATATAACATGGTTATTGAATTAATTGCATTTTTATTATTGGTGTATGTTTAATACAAGTGTAAATATATGTGATGTTTGGATTCATTAAATATAAAAGCTGTTGAATTCATCACCTGATACTACATCTGTAAATATCAATAAATTTATAATTAGATATAATAAATATCATTTTCCGAGTGACATATTTAGTTTATGAATGTCAACAACAATTTATTATTATATTGATGGATCTTATTCTAATGGACAACATCCACTATAGAATATTTGTGAAATAAGGTCTATAGTATATCTGGATTATGTTTATGTGGATATATGTTACCACACAAAGTGAAGTTATAATTTGGATCATCTAGTTACAAGATGCTTATTTAATATTTATATAGCACGAATGAAAATTTATAGTGTTGTAGATATTGTTCTATTTTCATCTATTTCCAATAGATGTAGTTTTAGTTTCTTTTATTTAGTATTTTAGTACATAAAGAAAATGTTATGAATTGTTTTGCCTAGGATAAAATAAAATAATAAGAAAAATGTAAACTGTCATATATATAATTAAATACAACTTTGTCGAGAACAGACATATAAATAAAACGTGGTATTGTGTTTAATTTTGATGGGAACACTTGTTTTTGGTGAAACGAAAAATATAATATCATCAGTTATCAGAAGTGGGATTTGAAAATCCAAAATCATCCGAATAAATATAAAAAATTAGCTAAACATATTTGGTGATATATTTAGTTAAACAAATTAGAATTTATATCGTGTGAAAATATTTACAAAAAAATGCCGCGAAAACGTGCACAGGAGGAAGAATTTGTGC
Source organism: Diogma glabrata (assembly GCA_963693315.1). Classification (NCBI taxonomy): domain Eukaryota; kingdom Metazoa; phylum Arthropoda; class Insecta; order Diptera; family Cylindrotomidae; genus Diogma; species Diogma glabrata. The sequence goes on from CAVNZG010001229.1 coordinate 52,650, forward strand.
AAGTCGAGAAGAACATTCCAGAATGGAAAAGGTATGGCGGTATTTAACGAAATTTTACCAGATTTTGATCCAGTGTTAAACATATTAACAATTGATGAGTGGATCGCTAAAATTGAAAAGTATGCTAGGATATATGATATGGACGAAAATGCTGTAAGGCATCATGCTTTATTAAAATTGGGCGGAGTTGCAAAAGAATGGCTGGATAGGATAGGGGAAGTTGAATATACGTGGTGTGAGTGGAAGCGAGTGTTGCAAATAAATTTTCCGGTCGACAATGCAGTTTTTATGAGAAGACAAGACGATGAAAATTATAAACGTAAACGTGGAGTGGATATAAGTACCTACTATTATACAAAGTTGGCACTATGTAACAAAGCCAACATGGAAAACAGCGAAATAATAGAACGGTTAGTAGAAGGAATTGGCGATAACAGATTCATAAATTTTTTAGGGCCATTAAGGAAATATGTAAACCCAGGACAACTATTGCTGGATTTAAAAGAAGCAAGTAGTGCTTTTGATACTACATCAAATGATGTTATTAAAAATTTTTCAAAACAAAGTTTTCATGTTGAACATTCCAGAAATGAACATTCCAGAGGTGGTTCACATAGAACAATTGTGTTTAAAAACGATCAACGTAATTTACCAAATATCAAACATCAAAATTACAATAGCCAAATTAGACACGATGTTCAACACCCAAAAGTTATCAAATGCTTCAATTGCACAAAAGAGGGACATTACGCACGAGTGTGCCCTGATAAAAAAGAAGTTATTATGCATATCCATGGAGATACACACAGCAAATATTTTAAAACAGCAAAAGTATTAGGACATTGCATTGATTGCTATATAGATTTAGGGAGCAGCTGTACAATTATTAGAAAAGATATTGCAGATCAGTATAACATAAGCTATTACGAGGACAACACGTTGAATAAACTTAAAGGTTATGGAGGTGGGTGAGTACAACCCATAGGTATCGCTACAGTGAACATAATTATTGATGGAGTAGAAGCGAAAACGGTGGTGTTTGTAGTGGACCCTAAACATCAAATGGTTCCACTGTTAATTGGACATTCGTACACTGAACAAAAACACATAAATATTACAGTAAATGCTAGTGGGTTATACATCAATTATGCAGAAGAATCAAGAGAACAACCGGTTTATGCCTTTGAATCTGAATTTGATTTGGTTCATAATGATATGAAGAATATAATTGAACTTAGTGGTATTGCAGAAGAAAACAAACATAGAACAGAATTAAGAGCTACTCAATCAGGGGTCATTCCAAATGGTTAAATCGGGCATATTCATGTTATAACCAATACGAAAAGTGAAACGTTGCTAATCGACTCCAAAATTAGAGATGATGGAATATCAATTCCAAATTGTGTTATAAAAACTGACGAACACAACAAGACAGTGGTTCCAGTTGTGAACCTTACTGGAAATGAAGTCCGATGGAAAGAAGGATCTATTATTACAAGAGGAGAGGTATGTGAAAATAATGAGCTAGTTATCAATAATATTAATAATTTAAGTGAAAATACCATAAATGTTGATACGAGCTTAATAAATTCTGATGAAGAAAATAAAATAGAAATTCAAACGTTGCTGAATGAGTATACAGACCTTATTCCTACGACGCTCAACCAAGTAGGAACAACAAGTGAAATTAAAATGGAAATTCAACTACGAAAACCGGAGAAGGCAATATGTTACAGGCCTTATAGAATGAGCTACAGCGAGAGGAAGCTATTAGCAGGTATGGTATGTGAATTAAAAGATGCAAAAATTATAGAAGATAGTAATTCCGAATTTGCTAGCCCAGTCATATTAGTTAAGAAAAAAACGGGCGATTTTCGACTCTGTATCGACTACAGAGAATTAAATAAAACAACAATAAAGGATCACTACCCTATACCACGTATTGATGACCAACTAGATCGGTTAGGGAATAGAAAATATTTTACTACCTTAGACTTATATTCTGGGTATTATCAGGTCGAAATGGAAGAAAATAGTAAACATAAAACGGCATTTGTGACACCGGATGGCCATTATCAGTTTCGTAGAATGCCCTTTGGGCTCTGTAATGCGCCGTCAGTGTTTCAACGCCTTATAAATAAAATTTTGGGGAACTTGAGATTTTCAGTTGCTATGGCATATTTGGATGATTTATTGATAGCAACCGAAACGAAAGAAGAGAACCTTATTAACTTAAAGATTATCTTTGATTTAATAAGAGCAAGCGGATTATCCTTAAATTTAAAAAAATGTAAATTTTTAATGAAAAAAACTACTTACCTTGGATTCGAAATAAGTGCTGCAGGTATACAGCCAGGTAAGGACAATACGAAAAGTTTAGCGGAGTTCCCAGTTCCAAAAGATATTAGAAGTGTGAGAGGATTTATAGGATTAGCTAGCTATTTCAGACGGTTCGTACACCAGTTAGCGTTAAAAGCTAGACCGCTTACCGACCTATTATCTAAAAATAAAATATTTGAGTGGAAACAGGAACACCAAAAATCATTTGAGTTACTAAAAAACTGTTTAGTGTCAGCCCCGGTACTAAAAGTGTTCAATCCAACATCTGTAACCAAACTTCATACAGATGCAAGTTCTATCGGGTTAAGAGCGGTACTCCTACAACTACAGTCAGATAATAAAATGCATCCGGTCGCGTATTATAGTCGCAAGACTACACCAGAAGAATCACGCTATCATAGCATTGAACTTGAAGCACTTGCTATTATTACCGCTCTCGATAAATTTCGGGTTTACTTGTTGGGTATTCCCTTTACAATTCGAAGAGATTGTAATAGTTTGAAGTTAATGGAACAAAAAAAAGATTTAAATTCTAGAGTGGCAAGATGGTTCGTCAAATTGCTCGAATACGATTACAAATTGGAATATCAGAATGGAGCAATTAATCGTGTTGCTGATGCTTTATCTAGGAGTCCAATCGATTGTTCCGAATCTTTAGTAATAGGTATTACAGTTACCACTGACTGGATAGTATGTATGCAACGCAGTAGTCCAGAAATAGAGATGATTCGAAATAGGATAGAGACAAAAGGAAAGGATATGAATGACAAGTTTGTCGTATACAAGTCTCGCGTGTATAAAGTATCGAAACGTCGATGGAGACTTTATGTTCCCAATGAATTAAAATTAGATTTAATTATAGATGCTCACAAACAAGTTTCACACATGGGAGTTGAGAAAACGTTAGAAAAATTAAAGGAAAATAATTATTTTCCCGGTATGAGAAACGAAATTGAACAATATATTCGTCGTTGTATAAATTGTTTATTTTATAAAGTTCCTGTGGGAAAACCAATCGCCATGCTACATCCGATAGATAAAGGTTCGATACCGTTTGATACAGTACATGCTGATCATTTGGGCCCATTTAATGGAACAAAGGAAAAACGTTAATATGTTTTCAGCATTATTGATGGTTTCTCAAAGTATGTGTGGCTAAAACCAGTTAGGACGGTGGAAACCAGAGAAACAATTAATGCGTTTATAGAGTTTATGTATTGCTAAGGGAAACCTAAACGAATAATTACAGATAGAGGTAGTAGTTTTACAAGTAGAGAGTTTCAAAATATCTGTGACTCGTATAACATTGTTGTTGTTCGTGTCGCTTCCCAAACCCCTAGAGCAAATGGTCAAGTAGAAGCGATCAATAGGCAAATATTATTGGGCTTAAAAAGTATGACCGCTGATTTAAATTGTAATGATTGGGATAAAGTATTGTTGCAGGTACAGTGAGCTATCAATAACACTGTTCATAGAGTAACAAAACAAACACCTGCCAACATTATTTATCGCTTTATACCAACAGGTCCTAATGAAAATCCATTAACCGATGAAATAAATCACATAAATCAGGATGTAGGTAATAATTTGGTAATCAAATTAGAGGATATAGCGGATTTAATATATAGGGATCAGAATAAACAGAAAACCTATTATGATAAAAGAAGACGCGATGGCGAAATGTTTGAAGAAGGCGACTTAGTAATGGTCAGGTGTACACCAGTTGCTACAGGTGCAAGCCTTAAATTAGAACCGTCATATAGAGGACCTTATCTAATTCACAAGGTGTTAGATCGTGATAGGTTTATAGTAAAAGATATCGATGGTGAATTACAATCTAGTCGACCTTTCACAGGGTGTATAGCTATCGATAGAATAAAGAAAATCAATTTGTAGTGGGAAGTAGTGAATCCTTATTGATTGAAGTACATGAAGTACATTACTTTTTTATATTTGTTTATATGGGAATAAGCAAAAATTTATATAAATGAAATGTTAATGAATTCTTTAAAAATTAATGATTCAATGAATCTAATGTTTTGAATTAAATAATATATTTTGTAATTTAGAATTAATTGATTACATCAGTTTCGAGTTACAAGTGTAAACTATATAATTGACCAAATAATTTAATTTTATTGTATTGTTGTATTGTATAATTTTCTTGTATTGTATATAATTAACAATTAATTTGTAAAAGCAAAAACTCAGTTATCTACAAGTGCTGTCATCTTGATTACATAGTCTAACTTCTAAAAATAGACGGTTTGTCGATCACTGGGGTTTTGTTTAAATTGACGTGGACGCCAATTACGTAGCGTGGCCGAACTGTTGTAGATATTGTTCTATTTTCATCTATTTCCAATAGATGTAGCCTTAGTTTCTTTTATTTAGTATTTTAGTACATGAAGAAAATGTTATGAATTGTTTTGCCTAGGATAAAATAAAATAATAAGAAAAATGTAAACTGTCATTTATATAATTAAATACAACTTTGTCGAGAACAGACATATAAATAAAACGTGATATTGTGTTTAATTTTGATGGGAACACTTGTTTTCGGTGAAACGAGTAATATAATATCATCAATAGTACTTTTACAAACAGTTTTACGTTTAATATATATCGTTGCCCAAAACTAAAAAGAAGTTCCTCATAGAAGCTTTCTGTCTTCTGTCTGAAAACTATATAAAAACCTGTAACGCAGTCTAAAGTCTTGATATCTCAGGACCTTGGGATTTAAGCCCATTCATATTTAGTAAATTTAAAACAGAAAATATGGTCTAGAATGTATATTTCTATTTATAAGAGACTACTGACAGTGGGAAAGAGTAAAATAATAATTTGCTAATGCAGCGACTGAGGTGACATTTGAAGGAGCATTTAGCTTTATGGAGATTGTAAATTTGAATATAATTTTACACTGGATGGGACATATTGCAAAAGGTTAGGTTTCTAGCTTCGGTTCTCGCTTCTTGGTTCTGAACTGAATGATTCCAAAAATTCAAAATAGGCTTTTTAATAATTTTTAAACATAAAAACTGTAAATTTTTAAATTTTTTTAATTGTTGATGAACTACTTAAAGTGTTATTCTAATGAAAATTTTTAATTGAAAGACTTCTTATCACTGTAATAATATTTTATTTTTCTTAATATATTTTCTTTCTCTAAGAGACCTTCTTCAGAGAACGAATTCTCATTTCTATGGAAATCAGAATTCATTCTCTGAAGAAGGTCTCTTAGAGATAAAAAATATATTAAGAAAAATAAAATATTATTAAAGTGTATAAGAAGTCTTTCAATTTAAAAATTTTCATTATAAAAACTGTAGTTAACACCATAACAACCAATTAAAAATTCCATTAAATAAAATCATAAACCTTTAATTAAATTCAACTCATAAAAGCAAAAGTGCTTCTTAATTTATAAAAACCCACAATTTAAAGATATTAAAAGATAAACCAATTTATTATGCCATTTCCTACCCAAATTACAATTTGGTTTCGAATACTTAAACTTTTTAATGGTATATCAATATTACAAAAACTATTCAAAAAATATAAAATATAAACTAAATTTTCTACGATTTGTGACATATTTACGATGTATTTGTTATCTTATGTGCATCTAAAACTTTTATTGTGAGATCATTAGAGATTTCTATCAAAACGTCAAATCGTCAATCGTCAAACGTCAGTTTTATTACTTGTTATTAAAGTGGATCAATGTAACAACCAACATATGCATGATACGGTTCTATCATGCAACTCAATTACAAAAAAACGAAAAATGGCTAACAGTCTTAAGTTAAGTGAATTAAATAAAATGAAAAAATCTATTAAAATGCAACTACAAAGTGATGGTAATCCAACATCTACTAACAGCAGTTCTGCTTACAATATAAAACCATCAAAACACAAAAATAATAACGGAGATAATGTATCCAACTCAACAGATGACGACACTATGGCCGATGACGAAATGATTTCCACCAACATTGTTGCCAATATACCTACATCAAACTCATTTCAAGGTATTGATAACCTTCCATCACAAACTAAAATCAACAACAACAAGAATCATAAAACAAAAAATGATGCCGTTACACCAATAGTCATTAAAAATTCATCGTTTGTCCTGGTACGAAAATTATTAATTGACAATGAAGTCAAAAATGCTGATTACAAAATCAAAATTATTAGTATTGGTTTAAAAATAATAACCAATGATAATAATATTAAAACAAAAATAATTGAAATACTGTCTAACGGTGATTTTGAATATTTTACATTTCCTTCAAAACAAGATAAACCGAATAAATTTATTGTATTCGGGATACCAACAAGTATTAGTGCTAACGAAATTATTGAAGATTTGTGTTACAACGGCTTTAAATCAGATGATATAATTGAAATCATACCAATTCATACTGATCATCAAAAGATAAACGTCAAATACCACATAATTAAAGTAAAAAATGAGATTCCAAAGCAAACTATCCTAAACATCAAATCAATATGCAATATCATTGTAAATATACAACAAGTGCGTAAATATTATTCCAAACCAACTCAATGTCGGCGATGTCAGATGTATGGACATGGAACATCCCATTGTCATGCTAAAATAAAATGTGTGAACTGCAGTGAACAACATTTATCATCAGAATGTCAATCTCCACTAATCAAAAAATGTGCCAACTGCTCCGGCACACATGCTGCTAATTTTTCGGACTGTCCAAAGTTTGAAGAGTATAAACTTATCACAGAAAACTCAAGGATCAACACAAAAATAAGAAACATTGAAGTGAATATTGCCTCCACCAATAATACAAATTACAAACCTCATCCAATATTACAGATGAATGATCAGTCATTTCCTGCTCTCCAGCCACCAAAATACTCTACTTTGCATGAAAAATGGAAAAATACATTTAAAGAACAAAAACAAACAGAAACGAACAAAATTTATTCAAGTAATCAACAAAAAAGTGGTTTGAATATTTTCTCCTATGAAGAAATAGCACAATTAGTTTCCGATATTGTAAATCAATTAGGTAAGTGTAAAAACAAAACTGAACAATTTAATGCTATCACCTTACTTACAGTTAAATATTTATATAATGATGTCAAGTAATAATCCATTTTGCAAATTTATTATATGGAATGCCCAAAGTATCAAACCAAAAAGCCTCGAGTTCTTTAATTTCCTAGAATCCAACAATATAAGCATGTGTTTTGTAACAGAAACTTGGCTAAAAAACTCTGATAAAATATCACATCCAAATTATAAAGTTTATCGTCTTGACCGTCCACCTAAAACTAACAATAATGGTTCTTCCAATGTACATGGTGGTGTTGGTATAATTATAAAAGCAAATTTATCCCACAAATTACTACCATCCTTCAATCTAAAGTTGATTGAAGCTATTGGGATAAAGATATTTCTCAAAAACAATGATATTACCTGTGTGGCAACATATTTCCCAGGAACAAACAAAAAAGACAAACTAAGGGCTTTTAAACAGGACATAAACACATTAACTAATATTAGTGGCAATTTTATAATCGGTGGAGACTTAAATGCCAGACACCAACACTGGAATTGCTTTAAGGCCAATCAAGCAGGAAAAATCTTATTTGAAGAATTTTCTAATAAAAACTTCGATATTTACTATCCACCTACTCCCACCCACTTCTCCAAAAAATCAAAATATCCATCGACACTTGATTTGCTTCTCACAAACAACACACAAATAATTGGGAATATTAAAACAATTAATGATCTTAGTTCGGATCATCTTCCTGTTCAATTTGATCTGTGTTGCACCGGATTATTGTACAGAAACCAAAATACAGACAAATTTGATTTTCGAAACGCTAATTGGCCAAAATATAAGCAAATAATTAATGATAACATTGACTTTAACTCTCATCCTAAGCCTAATACATTGACTGATAAAATAGCAGTAGATAAAGCTATTGAATCACTTATCTCTATCATGAATAATGCTGCAAATATCGCTATCCCTAAAGTTGTTAATTACAAACCATCTAATAATTCTATAATAATTCCCAATCATCTCAAAGAAAAAATTAGGTACAAAAATCATATGAGACGAGTCTGGCAACAAAATAGAAATCCTTACACCAAAACGCTTACTAACGTCCTAATAAAAGAGATATCTGCTGAATTGCAAATGATCAAAAATAATAACTTCTCGAGTTATTTAGAGCAAATATCTAATGAAAATGATTACAAACAACTTTTCTCACTTAGCAAGAAACTTCGTAATACGAAACAAAAAATACCAGCTATCCATAATATAACACACAACAAACTACTGATTACATCAGCTGAAAAGGCCAATGAATTTGCTAATTTATTTTGCTTAACTCATAGCACAAACAATCCTATTGACAAAGAACTCCTAAGCAACGTAGAAAAAACAAATGACAGGACTACCAAGCAGGAATTAAAACTAGAAGGTCATCAGTTGATTAAACCAAAACAAACAGAAATAATATTTAAAAAGCTAAAAAATTCAAAATCTCCAGGCCCTGATAATATTACCAATCAATTGATAAAATATTTACCCCGAAAAGCTATTGTTTACTTAACGTATATTCTCAACGCGTGTCTTAGAATTGGATACTTTCCCAAGACTTGGAAAGTTGCAAAAGTATTACCAATACCAAAAGCATCAAAAGATAAAACAAATATTGAGAATTATCGACCAATAAGTCTCCTTAACGGATTTGGTAAAATTTTTGAAAAAGCGATTCTTACAAGACTAGAAAATTTTATTAATACAAATAACATAATACCTGACGAACAATGTGGTTTCAGAAAAGGACATTCAACCAACCATCAACTCTTACGCATCTGTAGTTTTGCAAAAGAAAACATGAGCAACAAAAAATCAACAGTCCTGATCTGTTTCGACATTGAAAAAGCCTTTGATAAAGTTTGGCATGAGGGGCTGATACACAAACTAATTAAATATAATTTCCCAGTATATCTTATTAAAATAATTAAATCATTTCTCTTAGATAGGGAATTTTATGTAAGCATTGAAGGAGCAAATTCTGAACATAAACCAATACACTGTGGAGTACCTCAAGGCGGAGTACTCTCACCTCTTCTCTACAATATATATACGTCAGATATAAAATCTGTACTTAGTAGAAATATCGAATACGCTCAATTTGCTGACGATACGGCCATTTTTACAGCGGGAAACCACATTGATGATATCCTCCCAGATGTACAAAAAAATATTCAAGACATAACCAAATATTATAAAAAATGGGGTATTAAATTAAACTTATCCAAAACACAAGCAATATACATAACTAGAAAAACAGCTAAGCAAAACCTGCCCAACTCTAACTCATTAAAAATCGAAGGAAATCAAATTGAATGGTCCAATAAAGTTAAATATCTTGGCATTGTAATTGATAAAAGAATTACATTCAAAGAACACTTTAACTATTCAATATCAAAATTTAATACGGTCTTAAAGATTCTATACGGACTATTGAATAGAAAATCAAAACTCTGCTTACACAATAAACGACTAATATATATGCTTATGCTAAGAAGTATTCTTTTGTATGGAAGTCCTGTCTGGGGAACATGCGCCACAACACACATAAAAAAACTCCAAGTTGTTCAAAACAAATGCTTAAAACTCATATATAATAAACCTCGCGATTACTCCACTAAAAAGTTAGTACGTATGACTGAAGTACCGCTAGTCATAGACCAAATTAAGAAATTAAAGATAAACTTTAAAAATAATTTACGTAATATTAACAATAAAATGGTAGGAACTCTTGTTTCTTCTTCTTTACTAACATAAACTGCTGATAGCATTTATTTGTTTTTATTTTGTTCTGTTTTGTTTTTTCGTAGATGTAGGTTTAGCTTAGTGGATTTAGGTTTAGTCAAAATCAATCACTGTGGTTTTTTGTCAAAAATATTTTCCACTAAATTAATACTCATACATGATTAAATTTTTAATAATGTCAAATATTGTTAGACATAAGTTAGTTATTAAAAAAAAATAAGAGCTTTATATAGGAGAAAAGTCGATAAGACTGAACTTCAAGAGAATTGTAACAAAAATTAAAATATTAATAATAAAATAAAACTTGATAAACTAAAACTAAATTATAGAAAATTTATGAAAATGACACATGATGGAGGTAGAAAAACTTTTTTCCTCGAGCTTTTTTAGAAATACGAAAGAATTATTGTTTTAAAAATAATGTTACATTATTTTAGAATGAAATGTAAGTTGGAATTATGTATATGTAAGATATACGATAAGTATTTTTTGTGTATATATACTTAACTGTTAATATGTCAAAAATAAATAGGGTGGAAAAAAGTTAACACTTTTTGTTGTATTTTTTTGGGGTTACAGGAAAATATTTATGTTATTGTTATAATTATTTTTGAAAAGCGAAAGTGTTGGATAAAATAATTTTGAGCTTGATATGATTGATTATTATTCTGTTTTTGATGGTTGTAAAAGTAACAAGTTTTGTATTAAGACGATATAAGCGAAGAGTGGTTTTATCTATTGCATTGTGTGACATGTTGCTTGTAACAAACTGAACGGTGGCAAATTAAGTGATATTAGAAGTTTTGTCAGAGTAATATAAATTCTACGTGTTTTGACGTGTTTTGTTTAACCTGGCTTAGCATTTCTCCTCTATCTCCTTCTAAGTCGTTCGGCAGATTCAACTTCAATTCAATATTTTGCAACTAGAAAATTTTTTCTACAGCTCCAGAACATCCTGATTTTTAACTTTGATTTGGATTCGTCTATTGTTAAAATTATTTGTTGCATGAAAACATAGCTACGCGTATATAACAACAACTCGAACAAAATCTTTGGATTTTCGATATTGGTGATTGGTGAGTCTGAGTCTGAGCCAATAAACCAATATGATTTTATAGAGGCACTTAATTTTATTATGCACTAAAACCAATACATTTGTATAAAGGGTTATTCAGATTCCAAGATCTTCTTTGATAAATTCTTTTTCAATATTTCTACTTTCTGTTCGTTCAATCTCCACATCACTTGTAAGCATTCGATCTAAAGTTTTCTTTTGATTTCACTGTGGCAAGTTTCAAATAGCTTAGTCGCAGACGAAGTCAATTGGAAATCTGATAATCTCCACGGATGAGTGCCTTTGTCAAGTTATCCACCCTTTCTCCATGCCGACCGTTATATTAATTTAAATAACAATAACAAAAACTTTAAAAGGTTAAAGTGAGAACACACAAATTCTCAACAGATCGTACCGATATCCAGAGCTAGTTTCCAAGAAGCAAGGCTTCTAGTCGAAAAAAACTTTTTTGACCTAAATGAGTAAGGTGTCATTTGAAATGGCAACAAATAAAAATATAAATATTACCTCCTTTTGAACGGATGTATGCTCCTACAAAATCAACATATATTTTTTGAAATGGATGGAAAATGCTAAACGGATCACCAATTGGTCGTAATATTGCAGTATTGTTCGCCTTAATGCATTTGCACTCTTCACAATCTGCGTAATACTTTTTCACATCATTTGAAAAATTTGACCAATTCGTTGTAAGCGTTGTAGCCTATTCGTTGTAAGTCGTTGTAAAAAGTCTAGGGTTTTTTACTGTTCCAGTGTGTACCGAAAATGGAGAGCTATGCGCTCGGCGAATTATTATATTTTGCAAACTTTTTGGAACAACAAGTTTCCAATTATAAGTTTTTGGGTGTATTTTAGTAAAAACTTGACCGTTTTCGTGCTTTATATTTAATTTGTTCTCTTCCATTGCTGCAATAAGGGTCATCATATTGTAATGCTACATCATCCAAATCAATCACACAGTTACATAGAATCTATAAAAACTGTTAAAATGACTTACTTTCTTTCTTACTTTCCTTGCGATATTCAATTTCAAAATCATACCTTCGCGTTTCAAATGCAAGCGTGCTAAAGTACCAGATGACTCCTTTAGGTACATAAGGTACTTGAGGCTCACATGGTCAGTAATAATGGTGAACTGATGCCCTTCTATGTAAGGACGAAAATTCTTTACAGAAATCACTTCAGCTAAACACTCCAACTCTGCTGGAACTAAGATTTGCCTTGTTGAGTTTATGATAGATATACGCGATTGAGTTCTCAAAGTTTTAATCTGTCCGTTGGAAAAGAACACATCCGATTACCGATTTTGATGCATCTCGGAAAAATTCTTTTGAGAAATCAGGGTACCTTAAACCGGGTGCTAAAACGAGTGCGAATTTTTACGTATCAAAGGATTTTGCCGCATCATCATTTTATGGCGAATCCGCTAATTTCTTCAATAAATCAAATAAAGACGAATTTATAGATGAAAAGTTGGAAATAAATCGTCAATAGCAACATTCCTAAGAAACGACGGATTTGTTGCGATGTTTTTAGTTTTGGAGAATTTACTATGGCTTTTAATTTAGCTGGACCAACACGCATCTTGAAATGAAACACGTTGAGAAAAAAATGGTGCTGTGTCTATGTTTAAAGGAAGGTGCATAGAGGGTTTTCTAATATCTGAGTTCAGAGGTTCCCATTCTCTTGCTTTAGAATAGAGTAATTCAATTGATTTGCATTATTAATGTTCATTTTTATGAACTTGGCATGTTAGACTTAAAAGGCGATGACCCTAAACGTGCGGTTATAATAACATTATCTCGTCGTCTTTTTAATCTGTAGGTACAACTGTTTCCTTTATAATTTTTGCTACCATTGCAACTAAACAATTAAGATTAGTTTCTTCCATATTTATATTGGATGTTATTATATAATAATTGTTTTGCAAGTGACAAAAGATTATTGGTCGATGTTTCTATAACTGATAAAGAATGCGATATTCGAGAAAGCCGACCAACAACATGAATAAGCTTTAATTTAATAATAAATATCTGTTGACTTACTTCAGAAAATCTGTTTTTTAATGATTGGAACTCAATTAATTTGTGATGACGCAATATCACTTTTCGTTTAGGATGTTTGCAGGAGTTTTCATGGCCACGAGTAGGTTTTAATTTTTCCATGGTCTTCATCTTGCAATTCATCGTTAAGAAGTCCAAGAATTTCAGATACCGTTCCAGAAATACAACGCAGTACGTACTCAACCGTAAGCTCATCCAACTCTAAGTTCTTCTCGTCCATTACCCATAAGCTAGGGCTTTTATTCTTTATACGAAACAAATTTATTTTAATTCAAATATTATGTCAAAATAAGCAAGTAAAATCTGCAGTTAGGCTGATCAATCAAAATTTGAAAAAATATTAAAAATTAAATATGACAATTTGGCCAATTCGAAGTAAATGTGAAATTCATTTGCTCAAGAATGGCTCTTTTGATTTCAACAAAAAAATTTTGTTTGATAGGAGATTAATTAACCTTTAGAAAAAAAATTGATTAATTTTTTTATTTAAATAATTTTAAAATTAAAAATATGGAGGGGCTGAAATCTCACAGCTCTGAGATATCAAGACTTCGGTCTGGGTTAAGGATTTTGATATAGTTTTCGGCAAAAAACTTTTATGAGGACATGGTTTTTAGTTTTGGGCAGCGATGTATATCAAACAAAACTCTTTGTTAAAGTACAAATATTTACTTATCTCTGTTTAGATATGTTTTACAAAACTAACACGAAACATCAATACATTGCCGGAAAATTATAACAGATCATAAATTAACATAATTTAGTGAAAAGATGATACACTCAGCAAACTACTCAAAAACCTCTCCATTTAGCGTTTCGAGAAAATATTAATCACAAATTCATATTTCTCTCACTACTCCAAAAATATTGTAAAAATTAAATAAAATCAAACTTTTTTCATAATTCTAAAAATATACCAAAAATTATTACAAAATCAAAAATTGAAACCTTTTTCGAAATTCCAAAATAATAAAATCAAAAATTATAAATTTTTCAAATTTCTAAATATATTCCAAAAAATGTCCAATTTCATTTTCAATTACATTTACGTCATAAAAACAGCTACATTTTTTTTGTCAATTTTGACACACTTGACAACTTTTTTTGACAAACTTATAATGCCATAATTCTCAATAATAATAATAAAATTTCATTTGAAACAAAAACTTAATTTTATTTTTTTCCCGGGAAATTGGGTAAAAAAATAAATAAAAATCTTTCTTTTGACACACTTGACAACATTTTTTTGACAAACTTATAACGCAATAATCTAGATTTTGGTCTCAAATACCAATCCCGACCATCAAAATTTCTCCAAATTCAATGTTCCTACTCGTAATCACTTAAAATGAACGTTTTTTAAGCAAAAAATATGCAAATTTCCTTGTTTTGACACACATAATGATTTTTGGACACACTTCCGGTACAGTTATCGAACACATCGTCCTTTCTGCTCTTCCCATTGAGTAAACCTATTTTTCAAATCCGTCCAGCCGTTTTCTAGATTTCGTCGGTTGTGACGCCCGGCCGGCAGACAGACATACATTTTTTTTTTTGCTTGTTTAGAATCAGGAGGTCCTAAAACGTCGAGAAATGTCAAAAAAAGTGGGGGTAAGAGTTTCACTTTGAGCTCATGAATGTAATACTTATAAGTAATATTAAAGTTCGTTTAAGATGGCGCTAGGGTAAAACATCAATTGAATCTTAATTTTTTGTTTTTTTTAAATAGTTTTATTCTTACTCTAAAATATGTCAAATTAACAAAGAGGCTTTTTGTCAATTTCTTGAGATATTTAATTTTAAAGATATTTAGTAGTAATAATTTATAAAAAAAGATTTAATTACAATTTTGTATTTTTAGTATAACTAAAATTCTAATTTTGCATCTTTTTTCCGAACAATTTCCAATAACAAAAAGTTTTAACTACAATTACATTTAAATTTTTTTTGAAGAGATATTTAATTTTAACGGTTTTTAGTCCGACTAAAATTTTATTTTTCATCATTTTTTGAACAATTTTTATTGACAAAAAATTTTAACCACTGAAGTTCGAAAAAATAATGAATTTAAATTAATTTTTTTTTCTAAAGATTAACTAATCAGTAATCACCTATCAAACTAAAAAAAAATACTGAAATTAGTATAGCCATTCTTGACCAATTGAATTTCAAAGTTACTTTGGGTTGGCCAAATTTTCATTTTTCACTCAAGTTGGAGTTTAGTTTTTGAGATTTTTAACAAAATGTGAAAAAACTTCGTCATAGGTTCGAGAGCAGTTTGCTTGGTCAACTGTTTAATAACTTCCCGTTATAATGAGAAGTTATTGTTTTGGGTCGATTTTCAAAATCGGAATTTCTATTAAATCTTCACGTTTCAAGGCCTCCTGAAGCTGTTTAGTCTATTTTTAGCTGGCAATGTGTATGTGTGTGTGAGTATGTGCGTGTGTATCGTTGTATGTGGACAAACATTTGTCCAACGCTTTCTCAACAACGGATGATCCGGGTGGTTATTTTGTAGCGTTATCTCACTAGGTGAGATAAATAGTGAGATAAAAAAATTATGTTTAAATGATTTCTTTTATCTAATATAATCGATCAAAGACAAATATTTTATCTCACTTTTTATCTCACCTAGTGAGATAACACTACAAAATAACCACCCCGATTTCAACTTCAATGGTCACAGTTTGGCGTAACTAGCTCATTTATTTTTTAGTGTTTTCCAAAATAATGGAAATCATCTTTTGCAAATAATACGAGAATAAATAATGCTATCAAGACCATTGACCTCCCATTTTGTTTGTCATCATATCAGCCATTTATAATGACATTTGAATAAACAATTGCTATCTTACTTTTTGAGTTTTTTTAGAAAGTTTGACAAATAGGTGTTATTTTCGTTACGCAAACGCATGAGATCTTGATGAAATTTTTGAATTAAAATGAGCTGCAAACTCATCCGGGTTTATTTGAATATGGAAAATATGCTATTTTGGATGAGCTATTTTCAAAATTTGGCAAAGGAGTCGGGTAGGATGTCTGTGGCTCGTTGAACAACTGTTTTTTTAAACTTCAATAACACCCAGTCCAGACATTTAATTTTGTTGAAACTTAGAGCATAAGGTTTGTTTAATTTTTATAGTAGTTTTGCAACTTGCCATTTATGGTTAAATAGTTTAATCTTATGTGTTTTTGACGAATGTTTGGTAAAACTTTTTAAGTTAATATGAGATAGAACAAATTAGCTTTTGAGGTGTCTTGTATATTATAGTGGTCGGCGTTCATCAAACAAATGCTGACCTTTTATCTTACCGATAGGTTAGGTTGTTGTGTTGGAGATTATTTTTGATATTGATCATTGTATATTAATGATATCTTCACGAGGAGTATGTTATTAAATTTAAATATGATTCCCAGCGTTGGTTAAAAACATTGTTAAAAAAAAAAACAAAAAACAGTTTTAGTTTTGCTTAAAACGCGCTTTTTATTGTTTAAAACAGTTTTTTTGTGTTTTTTTGTTTTAAATATGTTTTTTACTATACGAAGATTAGTTTCTTTTGGTTTTAAATAAATATATGTAATAGGAGTGAAAGTTAACGCTCGATCTAATGGCATTGTTGTCTTAATTGGCTAGCGTAAACTTCAGAAATTTGAATTATGATAAAAACTCTGTAGCGACCTACATATTTCCGAGTACCTAAATTGCTCAACTTAAAAAGATTATGGAAAGGTATACAATTTGAATAAATAAAGAAACTGAGTTTCTGGCGATTGTAAATTACAGATTACGATATTGATATCATTCTTATAAGAATATTGACTGGTAAGGTGTAACAATATATCTTTAACAAAAAATCTATTGAAAACAAAAAGATTTTGAATTTGAAAGCAATATAATTTTATTTTAATTTAAGATATAACGTAATGTAACGGTGTCAAAGATGCTGAATATGCGTTTTTGCATCACAATTGATGGCCAAAAATAAAATCTAAATCATGTCGTAACTGCTCCCAAATTTGATCTTATTCGCTAAGGCTGAGTTTATTTGTAGAAAGTATTTGCGACTGGTTTTAAAATTTGATAAAGTTCTTCAGCCTATTTTATCAAGCCTATGTTAAGTTCCTGGTAAAAAATGTCAATCAATGTTTCAATCAAATGGAAATTAGGTTACATTTTACAAAACTAGTCTCGTACCGAATCTTTAATTTCCTTTTCAAAATTGGTATGTTCCTTTTGATCCATATTCATAGCACATATTTACCACTTTTTTATTTAGCAATTAAACAAATTGCACTTGCTCCTCCATCGAACGTCTGTCGTGAATCGAATAACAGATCCTTCAGCACATTTTTTCTAATAGTTTGGCTATAGTATTGACATACGAGTTAATGTGAGATATCACATACGAAATAGTAGCGAAAATCACTACCTAGTCAACCCTAAATATATCTATGAAGTATTCCTTGGTAATGGCACGTTACTGCTTACTCGAAGAGTCGAGTTTTCACATAACTCTATGTGTATGGATTGGGCTTTAATAATTGAGGAAGACAGTGCGTCACATGATCAATGAATATACCGCTAGCTGGACTATTGGCCACCACCTTTTAATTTTGTTACTGCAAATTTTTAAAAGATATTCTCTTTTTATCTCTTATCTTGTTTTTATTTTCGGTATCCTATCTAGCAATATTGGGTTATATTTTATATGTGATAGAATTTATTGATTAGTTATTCCTTCTTTAAAAAGTATATTAAAAAAACATAAAGATTTGCGTCCATCAACACCTTAGAACGCATTTTATCAACAAAAAAACATATGAGAGCTTTTAGAATTTTTAAAAATTTTAATGACGTTTAAGGGCTAAAACGTGCTGTAAGGTGGTCAAATGTATTAAAAACGGTAAAACACGACAGGGTACAACAGTTCTATTGGATAACAAATAAGCAACATTGCAATACTTAAAAAACAATTTTTGTTTAAAACGTGGTTTTAAAAAAACAATTTATTTTAAACACTGTTTCAAACAGTGTTTAAAACAAAAGTGTTTAAAACAAAAGTGTTTAAAACAAACCAACTCTGCTGATTCAAATTCCATTAAAATTATTACAATTGATGTGTCGTATAATATAAATCTTAATTTTGTGTATTTTAGGCTTTAACAACCCTAATTCAGCTAATATTCACTTTTTGTTGACTTTTTTTTCAAATTTGTTTTAATATTTGTTTTGTCATATTTCGTTTTTTATTTTTATTTATGTTCTATAAAACATATTTTTGGACAATACAGGTAAATTATATTGTATATTTGGTATTTTTTATGTTTGGTATTTTAGTATATACCTTATCCCGAAACTGGATAGTTTTTAATCTTACGGGAGCCCCTATGGTCACACCCCCATCCCACTAGTTAATTTTGTTCTTATAACTTACATACCAAGTTTCATTCAAAAAGGTATTGTTCCACAAGAAACTATTTACGTACGAAAAAAATATTCTTGTACGAATAAATAGCCTTGCTGCATTTAATCAATCAGAGCGAATATTTGTATGTCTGCAAGATAACTTTTCTTTTATATATCACTGCCTCGAGTGTGCCATTATAATATTATGGCTTTAAGACAAAATATTTATCAAAGAATTAAAAATAGTGATGCGTATTTTATTTTTTACGAGAGCCCGCACTTATTTAAAATAAAAGAATTTATGAAAAAACTTTTTGTGAGAAAAAAAAAATTACAAGAACAGATTTTGTAGGGCGATAATTATTTGAAAAAAAAAATTGTTTTTTCTTTACTTTATGGTATTTGTTTTGCTTAAAATTTGTACAAACAGTTTACAGTTTACAGTTTACTGAAAAAATAACAACAATTCCATTGAGTTGTTATAGCTGCAGCATATAATGCAGTTACTTTGGCTGTTTTTGGTGGTTTTATAAATATATTAAAAATTAATTATTGAACAAAAATAAAAATCGATGACAATAAATAATTGTTTAACAACAAATTAGTTAAATGTTTAGTTACAGGACAAAAACTAACCAAAATAAAGCCAAATAAAACAAACAGTGTGAAGGATAGTTAAAAAAAATTATTAGATTTTATTCCTCTTTTCTTTTGATCGAAATACAATAAAGATTGTATTACTAGTGCGATTGCGTGTTCCAAACAAGAGTTAGTTAGCTGCAATCACTGGCGTTTGGAAAACGCATTCGCACTAGTAATATTTTTTTTTTTTAATAAGATGTGTTGTGTAATAGGGTTTAGAATATGTGTCACAACAACACATAAATACCTTTTAAGACCCAGGTCTAGACCTGGGTCCCACAACAACTGGCGTTCTAAGGTGTAGATTAACGCTTTTTTTAAACATCTGTGGGTTGAAGCCACCTGAGACTAAGTGTTCCGGCAAACTATTCCATTTGTACGCAGTTTGGACAAAGAAGTCTCTCTGCGATCTGCCAGTATGACAGCGCGGGATCTTTACCGTTTCACTGGTTGCGGCAGCCGATTGCCGAGTGGAACGGGGGTAAGAATAAGTTTGAGGCATGATGCCGCTGATTTCATCTGAGCACTGCTGATGACGATATTTGTAAAAAACAACGAGGTCAGCAACAGTGCGACGATGTTGTAGGGAATCAAGTTTTGATGTCAAAGTTCGATCACCTACAATTCGTATAGCTCGTTTTTGAACAGAGTCCAAGAGGGCCAAGATGGAAACAGAGGCAGCACCCCAAACTTGACAGCAGTACTCCATACAGGGACGAGTATAGGACTTATAAACATGGAGCAATTGGTATGGAGTGAAAAATTTTTTGCATCTATTTAGGAGGCCGAGTTTTTTAGACGCGCTTTTTGCCATCGCCATTACATGATCGTTCCAGAGTAGGTCATTTGAAACTGTGACACCCAATAAACGAATGTTTTTACATTCACCTATTGGTTCATCACACATTCTAAATAAAATATCTTTGGGGAACTCGGTCTTTAATCTGGAAACAATCAACAGCTGTGTTGTGGTGGAGTTGAAATTCACAAGGTTTTGGTCACCCCAGTCGGCGACTTTATTCAGGTCTTTGTTCACGTTTATGGCAGCGTCTCTCCGGGCAGGATTAATTCGTTCGTGCATTTTACCTTTTGAAGGAAGGGGCTCGAACGACTTGTGCAGAGTACTATCATCTGCAAAACTATTTATTGGGTTACTGGTGATTTTCAACAATTCGTTGATATAAATCAAAAATAGGGTTGGGGATAATACTGAGCCTTGGGGTACACCAGCGGTAATTAGTTTAGACTTAGAAGAAAATCCGTCTAAGGTTACCGAAATGTATCGGTTGGATAGAAAATTTTGAATCAGCTTCACAACATTGGGATGAAAACCGTACGCAACGAGCTTGTTGATTAAGTTAGCATGCCAGACTCGATCGAATGCCTTGGAGATGTCTAAAGCGATAACGTATGTTTCACCACCTTTATCAAGTATGCTGTTCCAACAATGCGCTACATAGTTTAATAGATCGGTAGTTGATCTTTTGTTTCGAAAACCGTATTGGCTGTCGGATATTAAATGATTTTCTTCCAGAAATTTTGAAATATGTGTATTAATATAATGCTCATAGACTTTGGATAGGACCGATAGTAAAGCTATTGGCCTATAATTTGAGATATCGGATTTTGGTCCCTTTTTGGGGACGGGCTGGATATTTGCCAACTTCCAGCACGAGGGAAATATACCAGATTTGTAGGATTGGTAGAATATTTTAGTTAAAGTTGGTGCAAGTTCTTTGGAAAAGGTTTTTAAAATAATGGGTGGAATATTGTCCATTCCTGATGCTTTGTTGATGTTTAACCCCTTTAAAAGTTTAGCGACTATTTTGGGTTTGAAGTGAAGTTCATTCATATTAACTCCTGAAGACTGGATTTGGGGCATTTCTTTAGGAGTTTCCAAAACAGTGGAGTTTAGAGCAAAGCGTTCAGCGAACAAGTCAGCTTTTCTTGCGGGATCATTGACGATTAAATCACCATCAATAATAGGGGGAATAGAAAATTTTGTTCCAGAATTTAAAGAATTAATGGCACTGTAGAAACTCTTGTCAGAAACAGACATAGACGTAAGTTTTGAGGCTTTCGCTCTGTCAATTTCGGACTTTTCGTTTGAGATAATCTGATTAGATATTAGGTTTTCTCCGTTCAATGTATACACTTTCGTATGTACATTGACACTGATCTCTTTGATAAAATTGTATTACCGTCTTTGTTTCTTATTGGTGGTTTCTGGCCACAAATAAAAAATCCAAGCTATAGATCAAAATATAATTTTTTATTTAAATATTTCGGTCCTTATTTGGGACCCTCCTCAGTAACTAAAATTAAAAATGGTTAACAATTAAAATCTTAATCTAATAAATATTACAACAATTAATACTTAACAAATATTTAATTTAGATACTTACATAGTCTATGTTTAAACTTATTATGAACTATTACTAATTTTATATCCATTAAAAACAAATTATTTATACTTTACAAAAAACAATAAAACCATAAAACAATAAAATTTGCCTATATACTAGAAAATAAATATTTTGAGTTATAAATATTTGAGATGAAAAAAAATTTAATTTATATAATCAATGAAAAAAAAACCTTATATATTACGATTTTATGTGAACAAGTTCGTTGCTCTATGACCTAATAATATCTACCAAATAGATTTGGTTCATATGTACTTATTGGATTTTTGCTTGTTTTCCTATATTCTTTAAAATATGTGCGTACGCAGGATTCAAACTATCCATATCAGATCTTAAATTGATAGATGTCGTTCTTCTTAAATGAATATTTATTGCTTCTAACGTCAGCCTTTTCTTCCAATCTGCTTCCTTCACCAGAATTTTGGTTCTATTATACTCAAATGTGTGACCTTTATCTATTACATGTTGTAGGGCTGCTGTTTTACCAGGTTTGTTTTTCTTGGCTCTCTCATCATACTTGTGTTGTCCAATTCGAGGACAAATGGACAACACAAGTATGATGAGAGAGCCAAGAAAAACAAACCTGGTAAAACAGCAGCCCTACAACATGTAATAGATAAAGGTCACACATTTGAGTATAATAGAACCAAAATTCTGGTGAAGGAAGCAGATTGGAAGAAAAGGCTGACGTTAGAAGCAATAAATATTCATTTAAGAAGAACGACATCTATCAATTTAAGATCTGATATGGATAGTTTGAATCCTGCGTACGCACATATTTTAAAGAATATAGGAAAACAAGCAAAAATCCAATAAGTACATATGAACCAAATCTATTTGGTAGATATTATTAGGTCATAGAGCAACGAACTTGTTCACATAAAATCGTAATATATAAGGTTTTTTTTTCATTGATTATATAAATTAAATTTTTTTTCATCTCAAATATTTATAACTCAAAATATTTATTTTCTAGTATATAGGCAAATTTTATTGTTTTATGGTTTTATTGTTTTTTGTAAAGTATAAATAATTTGTTTTTAATGGATATAAAATTAGTAATAGTTCATAATAAGTTTAAACATAGACTATGTAAGTATCTAAATTAAATATTTGTTAAGTATTAATTGTTGTAATATTTATTAGATTAAGATTTTAATTGTTAACCATTTTTAATTTTAGTTACTGAGGAGGGTCCCAAATAAGGACCGAAATATTTAAATAAAAAATTATATTTTGATCTATAGCTTGGATTTTTTATTTGTGGCCAGAAACCACCAATAAGAAACAAAGACGGTAATACAAACTTATTAGATATTTTGTTGGCCTTTAGATATTGGGATCGATTAGTGGGAGTTTTGTTATGAATCCAAATACTAAATGATCTACGTTTGTTTCTAAGTGCCGTTTTGGCAGCTTTCGAATACAAGTATTTTTGTTTGGGTTTTACTATGGAGAAAGGGACAAATTTATTGATAGCAAATTGGATGGTTTCTGTAAAGTTTTGAGCAGAAACATTTACATTGTCAGTGTAAAAACAATGACGGTCGAAAGGGAAACCATGGAAAAAATTTTGAAGACCACTCTTATCCATTTTTGAGTAGTGAAATATTTTACGGGGTTTGGGAGTTGTAGTTTTAAGTAAATCAGTTTTGATAATTGATGAGATTAAATAATGATCAGAATTTCCAATACTACCTTTCGCGACATCGACACTCGTAATATCTGGCATTGTGGTAAGATAGAGATCTAAAAGAAAACTATTATCACCGCCATTACGGGGAGTGAAAGTCGGGCTTTTAACAATTTGGAATAGGCCCTGAGACGCGGCAAAAATTTCTGCCAGCTTTCCACTATTGTCAACATCGTCGGTCGATTTGGAGAATTCCAACCATGATTTGTTGTGGACGTTGAAGTCACCGGTAACGATAACTTCACAGTTAGGGGACTTTGCTCTAATCTCGTCCATAATTTTTGTCAGTATATTAAAAAAGTTTGGGTTACGTTTGTTGGGGGACCGGTATAAAGCTATTGTAAAAAAAGTCATTTCTGGAAGACAAATCTTTAAAACCATTGTATTGAAGCCGTCACCGTGTAGTTCAAAATTTGGAAAGCGCGTGTACGCAACACTCTCATGAATGAATGCGCATACGCCCTGATGGAGTTTGAAAGCTGATTCGAGCCTTTATTTGGAATTAAGCGATTCTATAAAGAGAAAATTTTCAGAAACTTGTGTTTCTGTAAGGAATAGAATGTTCGGTTTGTCGTGCTCAAGATGATGTTGCACGTGGTCATGGTTAGCGTTCAATCCGCAGATGTTTTGAACATTTATTTTAAAATTTTTTATTGATTCATATATGTTTTGTCCCTGCAAATTCCGTGGACATGCCGCTTTATGTGCGGGTGGATTGCGCAAATTTGCTTTACCACTTGCAGACTTATTTTTTTTCGGTTGTACTGCCATATATATATCAAATTGTTTATTTTATTTTTTTATGTTTTATTTTAAAATGCATAACTAAGTAAAAAATCCTATCATACTACAAAATATGACATATGCCAATATTTCATGATAAGATGAAGAAATAAAAACAAAATAATAAGTGAAAAACAAATTGTGAGAAATTTGCAGAAAACAAAACAAAACTAAATGCCAATAATCCAGCTGATGCAGCGCATCCCAGACGCATCGCCCACCACCTCAATCGAGGCACAAAGCCCACACATAACTACGTGTTGGTCCGATTCCTCGGAAGAGCTAATGAGCGGTACCGCTACGGAACGCTGCCCAGCTAAGACTGGAAGTGCTGCCGTTGACTAATTAAAGTTCGTCCGCCAGCACCCTAAGATATCATCTTGGCTAATGACATCTCCTGCCATTGCCAGTGGTATGTGATATCTCACGCTAACTCATATGTCAATGGCAGGGACTGGAGTACGCAGGGTAGTCAGACCCGTAGATCAACATTGATCATAATCGATCCCTCCTGCGGAAAATATACACTTTTTTTTGTAACAAATGCATAAACTTTATAAATATTTATTTAATTGTTAATTTAATCATTTATTTAACAGAGTTATAAACTAATTTAAGATATTTAAATAATTAAAGTGCGCCATCTTCGTTGTAATGGTTGTAAATTATATTAGGTAGCTCGCTGCTAAATTGTACTAAACAGAAAAAATAGACATAACAGTCCAACTACGTATTTTTAAAAAGCATAGTAATCCAAGTAACAGCTGTTTACAATTTCGACAACTGGTTTTTTTGAAAACTCAAAATAGTTGTTTTTTCTCGCAATTCAAATGATTTTGGGTTGTGTTTAAGTTGTTTTTACTATATTATATGGTAAGTTATTTAAATTATTATTTTGTTATTTTAGTACGATAAAAATATTATATTTAGGATAGATTTAACTACAAATCTCACATGCAGGCGGCGTGCGTGCCAGGCATATAAAATATTTTGTGGTCATATGTACGGAAAAGTAGATTTTTCTTTTATTCTATTCTAGTACAAAATTGAATATTTCTTGAGCATTCGTTACAAACAAATTATTTTTAAATAAAATTCAAATATCTGAGGGCAAGAAATAAGAAAATAAAATTTAGCTCTTTGGAGTGGTTTTTTATTTTAATCGAAACACTGATTAAAAATGAATAAGCGTAACAAAGCTAGCTGTAACTCGTAGATATTTGAATCATAACATGCTTAGATTCTAGTAAATAAAAATTCTGTAAATTGCGGTACCATAGCGCATAAAGAAAGCATAAAGAAAAGATATGTTACTGTAAAACTGGGTATATTTTGTTTAAACATTAATTCCGAAACTATTTATGTCTTATAATATTGCATCCAAGTATCATTTCTAGCCGCTGTCTGAATGTTTTTGTTCTAAAAATAAAACCACAACACGATCAAATAAGCATATTTTTATAACATAATATTTCTAGCATTAGTATGACGCTGTCGTATTTATTTACTTAATTTTCCTTTTTTGCCCTATTTCTTTTTCTTTTTACGTTTTCTTATTTATACGATTTTACTTTTTTCCGCTTAAAGATGGTTCGTTAAAATAAAATTTATTGATATTCAATGTTTGCGTTCATGTTTAAAATTTTTGTTCATTTTGTTCGGCTTGTGAATACATATTGTTTGT
The DNA here is from genome assembly GCA_963693315.1 of Diogma glabrata. Classification (NCBI taxonomy): domain Eukaryota; kingdom Metazoa; phylum Arthropoda; class Insecta; order Diptera; family Cylindrotomidae; genus Diogma; species Diogma glabrata. Next base: position 78,616 of record CAVNZG010001229.1, read on the forward strand.
TTATTCGAAAGGAAATTATGTTTCATGTTTTTCGGTCACGTTTCATTCGGAAATTAATCTTGAACTGATTTGATTATGAATTTGAACGGTAATAATTTGACAACCACAAAAAATATTTGTTGATTTTAATCAAAATGATTACAAAGCAAAATTACTTTATCTTCATCAAATTTCAACAGAAAAGCTTTCATTTCATTTTTTATCGATTTTCTTGCAAGTATTCATAAAACATACGAAGAAAAAATAACTGAGTGGAAAAAAATGTATCAATAATAATTCATCAATTTTCTTCTTACTCGTTTTTTTACGGCACTCGAAAAAACTTCTTTAAGTAAATTACCTTTAACAAAAGATGTTTTTTCAAGCAGAAAATATTTTTTTTTGGTACCGCGATAAACGTTCGATAAACAATACAGTGGAAAACGCTGTTGATTTTCGCTTTTTTATGTTCTTAAAATAACTAAAATTTGTTTTTCGATTTATATTAAAATATGTAAAATGATTGTTCTTGGATAAAGAAGAGAAGAGTAATAAAAGGAAAATCCAAGAAACAATATTTGCGCGATAGTAGAATATTTTTGAAATATATTGTTGCATTTGGTGAACAAGCTTACAAACATTTTAAAGTGAATTAAGTAAATATGTCTATTGAATTATAACAATTTAAATAAACTTTGTCTTGTTGAAACTAAATAAATTTCACTTCTGTTATCTCAAAAAAGTTAATGTTTGTGTCTTTACGATTTGTGGATATAAAACTTTTTAGTTTTGTTATTCTTCAAAAAAAAAATTTTCTTGTTGTGATAGTTTTAATGTTGTCTTTTATTTATCTTTGTTTTAATTTAAGTTTAAATTAAATGGTGTTTGATATACAAAACAAATACATTAATTAAATATACTTTTAATTAATAAAGATTATTAAAGTTTTGATTGAATCGAACTAACTTTTATGGATCAACTTATTTTTGTTGCATAATTCTAATAAATTTTAAATTTTTATTAAATTTTTCTTTTTATTATACCAATTAAATTCAATCATTTTTAATTGCGGACTTTTCGAAAAATTTTATTTCAATGCAAAAGCAAAGACTTTGTTCTTAATTATAAATTAATAAAACAATAGGAAAATTTAAACAAAAACGTACTTTGTGCTTTAATAAAAAAAGTTGTGTTTAAATTAAATAATGAGAAAATGGTAAATGGTATGGTAAGAAATAATAAATATTTTTTAACAATAAATAAAAGAAAAAGCTTAAAACAAGCTTTTTTTTAATACTTTTGTTTACATCGCCTCCTTAAATTGCTTGATGTATAAAATATAAAAAACTTATTCTGTTGTCTGTATCAAAAAAGGTTTTTACGTTGGTATTACTTTTTGTCGAGAATTTATTGTCAGAAACGGAATCAGGAACTTCTTACTGACCAACAATATCAACAGAAAATTTATTAGTAAATGTCATGTGTTGGTGAAAACTTCGCGCCAGGAATCACCAATGCAGACGAATTCATATAAAAGTATTCAAACAAAAGATTTCGTTTAAATTTTTGTTATTGAATAAAAACATGTGTTTAGCGAAGTAAGCTTAATGCAGGATATCAATTAGTTATAAGTTAAATGAATAAAGGTTATTGCACCCCATTACACTAATAAATAGATAAAACCTGTAAAAATTTAATGAATTGTTGGACGAAATTAATGTTTCATTGGAAGTATCATCACTCAATAGGATTCTGGGTTCTCTCCAATTTCACTATAAATTAGTTAATTTTTTTTATTTATTTAAAATTTGCAAAAGACAATAATCGATATTAAACATTAGCAAGAAAGTGTTGATCGAGATATTAAACATCCACGACAAAATCTTACCCTTTAATATTTTATTTTGATGTATAGGCTACGATAATACACTGGCTAACGAGATATGTTCCGGATACAAAGGCAGATGTGAGAAACCCTAGTCGCGCGTAGTATGTGATAAGATTTTTAGTTTAGTTATCCATTATTCAAATATTAAAAAAGAGAAACAAAAACTTTGCGTCCTGCAGCGCCTTAGAACGCATATTGTTGTGGGACCTTCTCTTTAAAAGATTTTGTGTGTTGCTGTGACACAAATTATTATTCTACCGGACAAGCGAAACATATTTTATATAAATAAAATGTCTAATACATTGGTGCAAAAATGCTGGTGATAATTTCGCATAAATAACTAACAATTTTGACCAACAATTAACCCTGTATCAACAACAGAATAACTATTTAAGATAGTTAGTACTGGTATTTCTTTCAAATGTTTTTTCATCTGATTTTGATTAATTTTTCTTCTGTTTCTTGCTTAACATCTTCCTCTCAACCTATTTTTAGGAATTGTTTGTCTTTATTATATCGCAGTGTTGTACCAAGACTAAGTGTTTCTTCATGAGAAATATTTCTCGAGAAAATTTTTATTTTGCTCGAGAAAATATTTTTCCTTTATTTAAAAAATCAAACGTCGTATTTACTAAAAACATTCAAAACTATAAATGTTTGCGGTTTTCGGAACAAAAGAGAACTAAAATTACGGAAAGGTAGTTATGCACCACTGCTTTCAAAATAGTTTGACATTTTGTGTGAAATGCAAAATAATCAGAAAAACAAAAAATGTTCAAAAAACAATAATTATTGAGGTAATAAAAATATTTTACCGTAACAAGCCGCTTTTTTAAATTGTTTTTAAAAATTTAGCCATTTTCATCAAATTCAAATAACCATTAAAATGAACAGCCCAAATCAATATGATGATGTTTGGAAACATTTTACCAAAAACAATAAGGATGCATCAAACTGCCATATTTGTAGCAAAACGATATTATGTAAAGGATATGCAACCACTAGTGTTCATCGACAGTTAAAACCCACACATTCTTTGAAAAGAAAACAGCCAGAGTCGGTTTCAAGTGGAAGAAGTAGTGCTGCGCATAAGAGATGTGTTCAAATCAACAGTGATATGCAAAAAATCGATAAATTCATGAAAAGGCGGTGTCCGTCGATGAGTAAAATAATTGCTCAATTAGTTGCTGTTGATGGGGTTTCTTTCCACAGAATTACAAAAAGCAGCTTTATTCGATAAACACTTTTTCGCAAAATCCTACAGATGTTAAAGAACTAGTCATTAAATTTTTTAAAACTAAAATTCCTAAAAATGAAAGTAGTTCTAAATTATTGGATTTATTATTTACAATAAAAAAAATTGTTTTATATATTTATTTATGTAAAGATACATTAGTTTTTAATTTGACTTTGCATAAACGAAGAATTCTATGAAAATATATTTCTCGAGAAACATATATTTCTCGTTTTAGAAATCAGAAACACTACCAGGACTCTTATACATAGTAATATATATAAACAAAATAATGATAGCCGGATCTGCTGGAGACAAATCTTGGTTGGGTATATCTCTTATACAAAAAAAAACTTTACATTACAAAAGAACTCGCATGAGACAAATTATTTATAATTTTAACTTACAGATTTGTATATATTTGATTTAATGGTTGGACTTCCTTGTTGTCCTTTCCGATCATTTCTGATGATTACAAATCCTTCCTATTAACGTTATTGTTCTTGGAAGACAGATATTTCTTATTCCGTTTGTATATTTACTGTATAAACAGTTTGATTCATAACAATAATGTAGGATGACCAATATAAATTTTAGCCAATCCGGGACCACAAAAGCCATATTGGTATATTTTTGTATAATGACTTTATGGGTATTTGTCAATATGTTCTATATGCGTTTTTTTAGCAAATTAACTTTTCTTGAAATTTCGAGTTGAATTTTTGTCAATATCATAACATTTAAAACAAAAAACATTATCAGCAGATGGTAATGGTACCAAATTACTAGATTTTGACGGCATGATGGGTCTTTGAAGCACACGAGATGATCTGGCATCGTAAGCTGGTGCGGACCACAATCTTTCTAGCGTTTTAAATGATGTTCGAAGTTCATTCATGGAAACTATGTTGGCCATTAGAGTGGCATTTTTAAGATCTACACTCAGCCCTACCCTGGCCATCTATATCATTTCCGTTTCACTGCAATGACCAACTAACCGACTATTTAATGCTCCATTCTCATTCAGGTACTCATAAACGCTTTTTTCGGATTCTTTTTACGGTTGAAGAGAAAACGTAAGACTGCTTTTTCATCTGCAAGGGTACCGAAAGTCTTATGTAGTCCCTATCTTAACCCAGGGTAAGTTACCACTTGATTCTCATGAGTCAGATTCAAGTACGGTCCGCAGCTCCCTTGAGGTATCGGAGGACTATTGACCTGAGGTTGTTCCAGCACGCCCGATCCCATCTTGTAACCACTACCCCTCGATTTACAACCTGATGAACATCCAGTGAATGACTGTGGAGAGAGGTACCCAATTTGAGTCATAACAACTCAAACTGTTTCTGTGGTACGTTCGGTATCTTCCGAATGACCATATGGAGCGTTATGGTGACCCTGTGAAAATTGATTATGAGGGGGTAGGACCAAAGGTGAATTATTAAAACCAGTGTGCTACCGGTGTAGATTTTTTCATTGGTTGATTATGTGGTGACGGAAATGGAGAGTGAATGTGAAGACTAAGCTCTGCTGCAGCAGAGAATCCAAAATCCTCCATGCAGATTTAAAATGAGCGATCCCCTTCTGTAAATCCTCTAGGTTTCCTAATGTGTCTGCTCTTTCCATATAATGTCTTATTTTGTTGATGAAGTCTGTAAAATAAGAAAGTTCTGCCGAATGGCGCAAGATTCTAGCTTCCCTAGCTACCATTATGCTTGCAGTTGCTATTAGATCTGCCTCCCCAAGCAGTTTCAAAACATGAGATTTCGTCAGCGTAGACGCAAGGTTTGTTGCGTACTTCCTCCATTCAATTTCCCCTATTGGCGTTCACCCCCCTTACTAAACACTCGACCGCCAATTCAGTGTCCTCTCGACCAAAGAACAAAATAAATTTGTTGTAGAATAAAAATTTAGTTTTCGTATGTGTTTGAAATATATAAATACTTAAACAATAAAATATGGAGGGGCTGAAATCTCATGCGGAGGGGCTGAGATATCAAGAATGTAAGAGTAGGGGTAAGAGTAAGGATTTTGATATAGTTTTTGTCAAAAAACTTTTATGAGGGCATGGTTTTGGGCAGTGATGTATATCAAACATAACTTTTTGTTAAAGTACATGTATTTTTTAACTCTGTTTAAATATGTATTACAAAACTAACACGAAACATAAATACGTTGTCGGAAAATTATAACAGATCATAAATTAACATAATTTAGTGAAAGGATTATACAATCAGTAAACTTCTCAAAAACCTCTTAGTCCCTGGGCCTTCACCTGCATAATTTTGTGATTACCACATATTTTATACTTCGTGATGCACCTGTCCTTGACGAGCCCGAAAACATTTGTTCTGCGATTTTTTTCAAATCGGCCGCTTTTGCTTTCGGCAAGCTCCGAAAAATGCCGATTGCCAGGGATCTTGTAAATTTTTGTTTTTTTTTAACTATGGGGGTTGGAAATTTGATTTAGAACACAAGGGTAACCTTGTCCGAAAAAAATTTGTCTGCTATTGTCTAGTCCGACAACCCAAACATCCAAAATGTCAGTTGTCGGACTCGACAATAGCAAACACATTTTGGTCGAACAAGCTTACCCCCGTATTCTAAAACAAATTTCCAACCTCCACAGTCAAAAAAAATAAATGTGGTAGCAAATTTACAAGATCGCGGGCAATCGGCATTTTTCGGAGCTTGCCGAACGCAAAAGCGGCCGATTTGAGAAAAATCATAGAACAAATGTTTTCAGGCTCGTCAAGGACAGGCGCATCACGAAGTATAAAATATGTGGTAATCACAAAATTATGTAGGTGAAGGCCCACTATCTCCATTTAGCGTTTCAAGAAAATATTTCAAAATCACAAATTCATATTTCTTTCAAAATTCCAAAAATATTGTAAAAACAAAATAAAATCAAAAATTCAAACTTTTTTCAAACAAAATTCTAAAATTATTTCAAAAATTATTACAAATTCAAAAATTCAAACTTTTCCCAAAATTATAAAAATTATAATAAAATCAAAAATTAAAAATTTTTCAAAATTCATAAAATATTCCAAAAATTCTTACAAAATGAAAAATTGAAACTTTTTTCAAAATTCTAAAAATATATATAAAATTCAAAAATTCAATTTTTTTTTCAAAATTCTACTAATATTCCAAAAATTAGAGTAAAATCAAAAATTTAAACTTTTTCTAAATTCTACTAATATTCCAAAAATTATTAAAAATGCAAAAATTCAAACTTTTTCCAAAACTCTAAAAATATTGCAAAAATTATAACAATATCAAAAATTGAAACTTTTTCAAAATTATAAAAATTATGATGAAATCAAAAATTTACAATTTTTCAAAATTCTAAAAATATTATATTATACTATATTAAAAATATAATTTCCATGTTCAATTGTATTTACGTGAATATTTTTTAACAAACCGCTAAATTTTTTTTTTGGCAAATCTAAAAAATAAATGAAATCATTTTTTGATACACTTGACAATATTTTTTTGACAAACTTATAACGCAATAAAATTCTCAATAATAATAATTTCATGTTCATTATACATTTCATTTCATACAAATAACTAGTTTTATTTTTTCTAAAAAAAAATGAAAATCTTTCTTTTGACTCACTTGGCATTATTTTTTTGACTAACTTATAATTATCAATAATAATAATAAAATTTCATGTCGTACAAATAATTAATTTTATTTTTCCAAAAAATTAGGTAAAAAAATAAATAAAAATCTTTCTTTTGACACACTTGACAACATTTTTTTGACAAACTTATAATGCCATAATTCTCAAAAATAATAATAAAATTTCATGTCATATAAATAATTTATTTTATTTATTTCCAAAAAATTTGGTAAAAAATTAAATAAAAATCTTTCTTTTGACACACTTGACAACATTTTTGTGACAAACTTATAATGCCATAACTCTCAATAATAATAATAAAATGTCATGTCAAACAAATTTAATTTTATTTTTTACAAAAAATTGAGTAAAAAAATAAATGAAAATCTTTCTTTTGACACACTTGACAACATTTAATGCCGTAAGTCTCAATAATAATAATAAAATTTCATGTCAAACAAATAATTAATTTTATTTTTTGCCAAAAATTGGGTAAAAAAATAAATAAAAATCTTTCTTTTGACACACTTGACAACATTTTTTTGACAAACTTTTAATGCAATAATCTGGTTTTTGATCTCACATACCAATCCCGACCATCCAGATTCCTCCGCATTCTTTGGTCCTTCTCATTATCACTTAAAATGAACGATTTTTAGGCAAAAAATATGCATATATCCTTGTTTTGACACACTTGATGATTTTTTGACCCACTTCCGGTACAGTTATCGAACACATCGTCCTTTCGGCTCTTCCGTACCTATTTTTTATATTCAAAATTTTTCAAATTCCTTCAGCGGTTTTCTAGATTTCGTCGGTTGTGACGGCCGGCAGACAGACATACATTTTTTATTTTTGCTTTTTTAGAATCAGTAGGTCCTAAAACGTCGAGAAATGCCAAAAAAGTGGGTGTAAGAATTTCACTTTTAGCTCATGAATGTAATGTTAAGTTTTTATATAGTAATTCCTTATTGTTGTAATAAACAATTTCATTCTAATGTCTGTTTCCTTAAATTTATGTGAAGATGAAGATATTTTTTACTGAATTTCAGTATCATGATGAAAATGACCCCGAAAGAGTGCGAACACCCTCGGTAAAGAACCAATGCTCTAAATGATTTGATTTATTTTTCAATAGCATAATTATATTGTGGTCGTGCAAAAATAGTATAAACACATCGGTAGAGATCATGTCATCGCCCTCAGTGATATGTTACACTCAAGTTTCGCACTCGGGCTCCAAACACAAGTCGGGAGAAAAACATGCACTTCTTCCTTGGTGTATAATATACTATTGTTTAATTTAAAAAATCAAAATCTCACCAGTGTTAGTCTTGTTATTGCGCACATCCATGCTATTTTGTAAATGTTTATGTTTTTTTAAGTGAGAGATTGAATAATTACCGACTATGATGAATAATTAATTGATTTGCCTGATGTTATCCATCACTAGTTCATATATGTGCAAGTGAATTTGGGTTTTTATTTGATTATAAAAAGTAAATTTTACGTTTATTATTGTGATGTGATGATCGGCATATCGTTTTGTACTTTTTTTCTGTCAATTTATTATATTTTTTTGTAAGTTTATTAAATAATTACTAGGTCTTTGAATAATCATTCAAGCTATGGTATTCAAGCTATTACATCCTTTGTATTAAGAATTGCATAATGAAATTTCGTGGTTAGTTTCGAAAGGGTTTTTTAATTTTTGAATCAATATTCTGTTAGATATAAAAATAAAGTAACTCTGTTGGGCGTTTGCTCTTTGACATAGTCTTCATCATACTTATCAAGAACATGTTTGAAAAGTAAATAAAATAATAAAAGTTCAAGCTTTTGAACTACTACTTTACAGTGTAAATAGAATAAAAATATAACATTATGAAAAAACCTATATATGTATAAGGTTCACGATTTTTTGTAAGAAAAAGACAATTAAGCTTGTAAATATAGAAGGTTTTAAAATGTTCATTACATAATTATTTGAAAATTTCATATTTTTCACAGCAAGAACGGCTGCACAGAAATTTTAGTAATTTACATTTAGTTTTTTTAACTCAAAACATACAACAAAACTCCACCCATTTTTTTAGGGTTTTGTAGCTTTGAAATGTAACCATCAAATATCTTTAGTAAAATCTTCAAAATTTTCAAACAAAAAGGAAAACTAAAACAACACAAATGAAACGGTAGAGATCAGCTGTTCATATCAAAAGCATATGAAGAAAAATTCTGATTAGTAAACGACAACCCGTATTAAAAACAAATTCCAGTGTAGATGGTTTGTGATTTCAGATTTGTAAGAAGCCAGGTAGGCAGTGTGTCAGCTGGTTTCAATCGTTATAGTGGAAATTATATGCCAAAAAGATAATTTTTCGAACAAAATATGCAAAACACTCGTGTTCGAGTTTCAAAGTTCCCTCAAAAAGAAGGTTCAAGCCCGCTAATGTCAATAGCAATTTTATTTCAAAAAATCATAAGCTCAAAACGTACGGAGAGTAAAATGTGCAACGAAAGAAGATGGACGTGGATAAAACTCTCCGTCGTGATAAATATATATATATATATTTTACTTTAATAATTTACCATATTTAAAGTGTCTTATTACTCAAAAAGTTATCTAAAATGTGTTTCAAACCAAGTGCTTCAATAATATATAATATATGATATATAATAATATATAATAATGGTGGTATTTTAAAAATAATTTAATTTTTCTAATTAAAAGATTGAAAAAAATCAGGAAAATAATTTTTTTTCTCTTGAAACTCTCGTAATTTATGGTTTTCAATTCGATACAACATTGTTGTGTCGTTGTTTATTTTTATTACTTTTTTTCATTTAAAATTAAAATGAAATTAAACCGTAGTGATTTTAGTCGATGAAAATTATTAACATTTTTAAAAAAAAGGTTATAGAATTTATCTGATTTTTGTAGTGTTAAATTAAGAAACGATCTAATCAACAAGTCGTGTTATATAAGCCGTGTTCGATTTGACTGAAACAACTGAAGCAACTGAAAAATTAAATGCAATTGTTGTTGTTTTTTCGGTTGTCTCAGTCAAATCGAACGCACCTATAGTTGGGTATAATTATGTAAGAGGACACTCTTACATTAAAAAAAACAAATGTCAATTTTGTTGTAGTATTTCGAGAATATACATAAACATCTCCAATTGGAATTTCGTGTTTCTTGTTTTGATTAAAAAAAAAAATTTTGTTTGTTGATTTAGAGAAAATAAAAAAATTTATCAAAATACTATTACCAGGAATAAATGAATGTAAATAAAATGGAGTATTTTAGTTTAAATTTCATAATATAATTAATGAAAATGCAGATTTATTAGAAATAAAGATACAAATTTCGTCAACTTGAAAAGGTGTCATGGCGTGTGAAATATTATTCTTAAAAAACATTGATAACATTTTTGTTTCTTAAAAAAAACTGATGGTTTGATATCTTAGGTTCGCTATTCGAAATAATTGAATTTTCATATATATATATATGAGATTAGCTGGGTTTTGGCATTAATTTAATTTAGTTTTAATAAATTTAATGAAAATAGAACTTCGAATTAATTAACTTTCTTTGATTTACAGCTACAGAATATAATACAAAAGGTATATAAGGTAAGTGTACCATATTACGTGCTATTAAGGATTGTCTCTTTTTAGGATGAATTTAAAATTTTTGAGGCAACAGAAATAACATATAAAGTGGTTTATTATAATTATATAGCTGTTTTGTTTACCATTTTGTACATCAAAAAGTTTTAAAATTTGGTGCAATGGTATTTATAAATACTTCAAATGACCTCTGCATTGTCTCTAATTCCGTGCTAAAAAATTAACGATGTTACTAGTTCCGTGTTAGTGCGTCCCTAATTGCGTGATATTTAAAGAAATAACTATTTTGTACTTTAAAGAGTTGGACAGAGAAGAATTTTGATTTTAAAACAATTGCTTTATTTTTTATAACACTTATCTACGTTTATATTATTTATTTTGTCATTCTAAAAACACATATATGGTAGTTTTATTCAATAAGGTCAAAAACTTACCATGCTTTTTAAATAAGCGTAAACAATATGTCTATCTGGTTGGGCGGATGTTTAGACAGTGAAAATCAGTGCGCTGGTAGTATCAACAGTGTCACTAATGGACATATCTGCTTATAAATGGTTTAGTTTAAGGAACAATGAGTTGAATATAAAACAATAAACTTAAACTTTCACGTTAAGTAAATGGCATTATTATTCTACTTTGTGTTTAACAAATTTGGTGTCACTACGAACCAAAGCTTCTGCTATGTTTATGCATTTTGGTACAGAAACACGGTCGAGGCTATGCATGCATTTACTACGAATTAGATCATTGGATTGTGGAAGCAGCAAAAACAGCACTAATCTGAATGCAGTTGAGCTCACGGTTATATTTTTACAATAAATGCTAAATATATTTCACAACATGCCAAAAAATTTATTGTTATATTGTGATATATTATATTCCTTATGTTCTAGCATACACATTTTATGTAAGTTTTTATATTACATATATTAGATGGCAAATCGAATAAAGACTACAATAAAATGAAAAATTTGAGCCTGACTTTTTTCGATTTTCTTGAAACTTTGGTAATCGAT
>CAVNZG010001229.1:95000-149103 GCA_963693315.1 Diogma glabrata
TAGGTATATATGTATGTGCGTATATATGTGTAAGTATGTGTGTATATGTATGTATGTGTATACATGTGTATGTATGTGTATGTTTTTTTTTTTTTTTTTTTTTATTAATTAGTTAGACATGTTTAGCACACTAAATATGAAATATTCATTATTTAGACTCTTTGAATATCCGAAGATACCATGTCAACTATAAAGGAATGGAAGGAATGGGGATATAGGGATAACTATACTAATTTTTTTAAATGATAATGGACATTTTCTTTAAATGCCTGAGGAGAAAATTCATCGGGAAATACAGAGGAGGGCAATGAGTTCCATAATTTGGCCACTCTATTGAAATAGTCGTTTTGGAAGGACACAGTTCTACAACGAGGTATTTGTACAACAAATGGATGGGATAACTCGGCAGCTCTTGTTTGTCGATTATACTGCGCACACGATGGAAGAATATTTTGAATTTCCTTAGAGGAGAATTCGCTAAAGTTATATTTATAGTATATTGACAATTCAGCCACATTTCTTCTGTGCTGGAGTGAATCAAGCTGGTCCGTTAGTTCGGTATTACCAATCAACCGTATTGCTTTTCTCTGTACAGAGTCTAAACAATTTATTGTTGACTGACAAGCACCTCCCCAAACATGACAGCAGTACTCCATACATGGACGAATAAAGGACTTGAAGATTAGCAAAATTTGCTCGGGATTGAAATACTTTTTACATCGACTCAAGAATCCTAATTTTTGCATTGCAGTTTTAGCGAGGTTGAACACATGTTTATTCCATTTCAGGTTATTTTGAATATCCACTCCAAGAAGTCTAACTGATTCAACCTCACGCAATTCCTCTTGGTTTATTTTAATAGGAAAATTTTTATGTCGCTCCATTCGTGAAAGACGGCATAATTTGGTTTTGGTTGGATTAAATGAAACGAGATTACGATCACCCCATTCCATTATACGCTCCAGATCTTTGTTGATGGAATCAATTAGCAACTCTCTATCAGTGGTAACTGCAGTATGAGATCGAAATTTAGGAGATGCATGTGATGCATGTAATGTGCTGTCATCAGCAAAACTATGGATTGGGTGCACTGTGGAAATAAGTAAGTCATTAATGTATAGAAGAAACAAGGTTGGTGAGAGTGCCGAACCTTGGGGAACCCCAGCATTGGTTGTGAAAATATTGGATGTGATACCATCTAAATTAACATGAAATTGGCGACCTGTAAGAAAACTATGAATCCATGAGACAGTAAGATGGTCTATGCCATAAGATTTCAATTTAGCTATAAGATTTTTATGCCACACTTTATCAAATGCTTTAGAAATGTCAAGTGAAATACTGAATGTTTCACCGTGGTTTTCCAGCGATTTGTTCCAGAGATGGGATACGTAGGCTAACAGATCACCTGTTGCATGACTTCTACGAAAACCATACTGCTTATCATCAATAATTTGCGACATTTCCAAATAATCTATCAAATTGTAGTTAACATATTTTTCAAATATTTTAGCTAAAACCGACAGAATTGCAATTGGTCTATAATTGTTAGGGTCTATCTTACTGCCTTTCTTTGATATGGGTTGAACGCTGGCCAGCTTCCAAGAATCGGGAAATATTCCGGTTTTATAAGATAAATAGAAAATTTTTGTTAAAATTGGAGCTAGTTGCCTAGCAAAGTTTTTAAGAATGAGGGGTGGAATACCGTCTGGGCCAGCAGATTTGTTGATATTGATAGAAAGAAGCATTTTCCGTACAATATTGCAACGAAAAATAATTGGTTTCATTTTCGTTACAACTGGGGGAATGAGTGTAGGAGAATGGGGGGGTTCAACTATGTTTGAGTTTTCTGCGAAAATACGACCCAATAGATCCGCTTTCTCTTTCGAGTCGCTCACGGGAATGTCATTCAGAACTAAGGTTGGAATAGAGGATCGAGTAAAATTGCTCTGGACTGATTTAACTGCCTGAAAGAAACTACGTGAGCCAGATGGGTGCTCGGCGAATTTCTTTGCTTTCTTCTGGATAAACGCGTCTTTGTCCAAGTCTATTTTGAATTTACTAATATTTCTGGCTTTCTTATAGGCGCTATGGGTTTCAGGTGTTTTATTAGCGTTATACGTCTTAAATGCTTTGCGTTTATTCCTCACTGCCTCATCAACATCCCGTGTGAACCAAGGCTCAGTTTTAGGAGTGATTAATCGATTTGGAATAAACCGCCGCATTCCTTCTTTTATGATTTCAGAAATTCTTATTACCGATGTGCTAGGATCTTGATCAACACAACAAATAGTTTTCCAAGGTGTTTCGTCATAAAAGTTTCTCAGTCCCTCCCAGTCAGCGCGTTTATAGTTCCAAACCCGGCGAGGATTTGCTTTAATTTGTGTCGGTGATGTAAATTGCACTATTGCTGATATTAGTAAATGGTCTGATGTTCCGAGGGGTTGTTCAACTTTTGTCTTCGTAGTATCTGGTTCGTTTGTCAAAAACAGATCCAGCAAATTATTGTTATGATGTGAATTGTCTGCGATTCTAGTGGGACACTCTATCATTTGCGTCAAACCGTGATAATCTGCGAGAATCAGTTCGGCTTGTCTTCCTACGTCGTCAGTGCGCGATGAATACTTAAGCCATTCTTTATTATGAATATTAAAGTCTCCAAGAATGGCCAGTCTTGCTTTGGGGTAGTCCGTGGTAATCTTGTCTAGATTATCCGATATTTGATCGAAAAAGGGACATCCTGGGGGAGAATTTGGGGATCTATATAATCCTATTATAAACATAGTTTCATCAACACCTGAGATCTTCAGTGCTATAGAATTATGGTGCTTAGAGTTCAACTCGTAGGCCTTAATTCTCATACATGAAAGTGAATCTCGAACAAATACACAGACACCATGCTTGTTATAAAAGGAATGTTCCGATTCGTAACTAGGTATCCGGTATTTGTCGGGATCCAACTTCGATGCTTTGCCACTAACAATTGTTTCGGTAAGAAACAATATGTCAGGTTTATTTTTTTCGATGTAGTGATGAACCTCGTTTAGATTCGAATTGAGACCTCTTATGTTGGTGAAGTCAATGCTAAGCTGTTGGTTCACTCTGCGGCCATTTTGTTGAGACAAAGACTTACCCTTTGACATTGCAGGCATAGCTACTGAAATTCGGCCAGGCCTAAATTTCAACACTAAACAGTACAAAAGAAACTGGGTATCTCTGTCACAAAAACACGGTAGCAGATTTCATGCAACAGTAGCACGATAAGAGAAAAGCAAAAAAAAAAAATGGGGACACAAAATACACTAACAAAATTGACGAGCACAAATAAAGGGTTAAATTCGAAATTCCTAACTTTTGTCAAAAAAAAAACATTTCACAATCAACCAACTGACACTTTCCAACTCCCAAAATAAGTCCGAGGTGGGAGGAGCTATATCATGTCACAAAACTTCAAATAAAAAAAAAAAAACCCAGGCAATCCAAAAAAATCAATAACAACTAAAACAAAATTTTTGGGTTTCTATTACCAAGACAAATGCTTTAAAATAATAAATAAATTTATTACATCAAAGTAGTAAAAGGTAAAATTTTACCTGCCTACCTCTTGGTAATAGTGAACACAAAATAACAAATAATTTTTTAATAAAGAACAATCTCACCAATTATATAATTGTACGCGTCCGTTCTTCAACACTTTTATTTTTCATAAACATTAACACAAACACTATAACACTTATTTACTTATTAGCTACTACACTTACTAACACTTATTAACACTTATAACACTATTATTTATCTATTTTCGATTATTATGTTTTTTGTTCTTTTTATTTTAAAATTTAGGAGACGTCGACTCGTCTGACTCCGAATGATGAAATGCGTGTGTATGTATGAGTATGTATGAAGTATGTATGAAATGTATGTGTATGTATGAGTATGTATGTGTATGTATGTGTATGTATGTGTATGTGTATGTGTATGTGTATGTGCATGTGTATGTGTATGTGTAAGTATATATGTATATGTATGTATACATGTGTGTATGTGTGTATGTGTGTATATGTGTGTATGTATGTATATATGTACATATGTATGTGTATGGATATATATATATATATATATATATATATATATATATATATATATATATATATATATATATATATATATATATATATATATATATATATATATATATATATATATATATATATATATATATATATATATATATATATATATATATATATATATATATATATATATATATATATATATATATATATATATATATATATATGTGTGTATATATATGTGTGTATGTGTGTATATGTATGTATGTATGTATGTATATGTATATGTATGTTTGCGTATATGTGTGTATGTGTGTATATATGTATGTATGTATGTGTACATGTATGTGTATATGTATGTATATATGTATATATATGTGAGTACATGTGTATATATGTGTGTATGTACGTGTATATATGTGTGTATGTGTATGTATGTGCATGTGTATATATGTGTATATATATATATGACAATGGTGAATGGTCGTCTTATCAACACTTGTTATAAGTGACAGTGTGAATTTTAAACTAAATTAATCTCTTAAATGATAAATATATAAGTATAACTAAATGTAGTGAAAACATTAATTGTAATAATCAGTTTTATATCTAATATAATAGTTTTAAAGTGTTGGTTTTAATAACTAAACTCTAAGGTAAGATTGCTTCTAAAATGGAAAGATGTGGGCGACCAAGATGTAATCTTCCCTAAATGTAAAATTTATTAACTCTGATTTTTACTAGAAAACTAAATAAAGGTGTTATTGTGCTATTCGATTTTGTGTAAAATTTAAACCTACTTAGAGCTTTAACTAGCGAAATGTAGTTATTATTTCAAATTCAGTTTAAAATTTCATTTGTTGACATAATTTTATGTGATAGATTTATCTCTTTCTATTTATCCAAACATTATCCATAAAATCCAATAAGATTTTGAACGATATCAACGAGCAGGGTTAATTGTTTTGTTAAATTAATTCTTGTGTTTCAAGAAAAATTCAAAACATTCTTGCGTTAATTATATTATATAAAATAATGTTTTATAAAATTTAAATAAATACATTTCAAATAAAAACATCAAGTGAAAGATAATATTTTTATCCAATTCAATCCCAATACTTTTTATATGAAATTCACTCAATTTTCAAAGGGGCTTTTTGTTTTTTATATATATGTACATAATATAAATGTTTTTAACCATAAATAACCATAAATAATTTTAACCATAAATATAATAACATGAATTCAGATTGGAGAGTGCAGAGGACTACAATTTAGTCATCATCCTATTATACTAATAAATTACATGAATAACAGGTTTCCGACTGGAGATTGCAGGCGAGAAATTTTAGATACGGGATTGCTGATTGGCGATTGCAGATTATATGTATAAGTGATTGTCCTTGTGATTGTCTCCTAACAGTAGTAGCTAGATACGATTTGCCAGGTGTCTGTAACCGGGTCGTTCACTCCTAACTAACAATTACCTACCTATCCTTACCTATTGTTATATGTAAAACGACTGTAGGAAGTGGCCCGGCCGTAATCCAGGAGTCTCGCCTAGTGCTTGGTCCTACAGTCCAATCAATCAATCAATCAATCAAAAAATCATAAGCTCAAAACGTACAGTTTTAGTAATAATTTAATCATAACTAAAATAAATTCTTCAAACATTTTAGATAAAGAACAATTCCAAAAATCTTTGACTAAAATTATTCGATTATTCAATAAAAAAATATCAAGAGGTAAGAAAAATATTTAAATGTAGCGCTTGATATACAAAATAAAGAATATCTCAATTATTTGTCGATACAGGTAGGAAAATTAGTCTGATAAAGAAAGTTTGTCTTGCTGTTGAAAATTTATGTATCCCGATTCCAAGTGTGTACTCACATGTATTTCAACAGAAATTGTCCCTATGTTTACTTTGTGTTATCCAACAATTAGTATTAACGATCCGTATAGCGTTAAATATCCACTATATACGATGGAACGATGATTTTCCCATAACCTGCGAAAAGATTTTCTAATTAAAATAAAATAAATTTTGAAAGGAAATCTTAGAAATGCAAACACTTCGTACATCTTCTTTAAATAGGACTGCTATTCTTAAATTAACTGCTAATCTTTCAGCTTCACGTGTACTGCTACGTTCGGAAAAAGTCTTAGAATTAAGAGTTGATTTGGTGAGTATATTTCTGCCGTCATAAGCAAAAACACCGTAACTTCAAAATTATAAAAAATGAGTTTATACTACCTTATAAGTCTCGAAGCGTTATTCTATGTTCTATGACCCTGCCATGAAAACATTTTGGTATAAATAACTAT
The DNA here is from genome assembly GCA_963693315.1 of Diogma glabrata. Classification (NCBI taxonomy): domain Eukaryota; kingdom Metazoa; phylum Arthropoda; class Insecta; order Diptera; family Cylindrotomidae; genus Diogma; species Diogma glabrata. The sequence continues at coordinate 101,402 of CAVNZG010001229.1, forward strand.
AAACATGAAAAGTGAATTCATAAAACCCTGTAAAATTGAAAAATATCTGCCTCTACTAAACAGAAACAGTATCTAAAGCGTCATACGTCAAAATACAGTAATTTTACATAAATATCTGTGGTTTTGCTTAGTAACTAAAAGTTACTTAGCAACTAGAAGTTTTTCTTATGTAGAACATAATTCAATGGTATAAACTTAATAGCACAAGGAAGAAGTTGTAAGGCTACTGTAAAAGGTTGGCATAGACTCTTTTAGTTTTTATTGTTTTTATCAGTTCCAACATTTATGAAGTTATGGTGTTTTTGCTTATGACGGCAGATTTGCCTATCATATGAAATTTGGTCAGGTGTTTATGTGTGTAAAGCGAAGTCTAGCTTTGCCAATTTTATTATTCACAACACCAATGGCGATCCTGTAGACATCAATTTCCAAGTTGTAGATGGGAATAAATTATAAAACCGTCAAATTTTAACATTTAACATTTTAACATTCAGATTAACATTTTTCATTGAAACAACCCAGTATAAAAGATTAGAGTATTTAGAGAAAGAAATAGATACCTCTCATCTGTATACTGAAAAGAGGGAAGAGTTATTGAGCTTCGTCGAAATTTTGCCGATGTGTTTCATTTGCCTGGATATAATTTTTCTGCTACATTTGCAACCACAAAATTAATCTTCATTCGAGTTCTCAGGCTGTTGTACTACATCTTGATAAAACAATCATAAAACGAAAAACAAGAAACATAATAATAAATCAACAATTACTCATGATAGTAAAATTTAAACTCATTTCACATATGACGTAAAAATAATATTCAAATACTATAAATCTATTTTTTATAATTTTCATAACCTACTATAACATATGTATTCAAAGAAACGATATGTAAACAAAAGTAATCAAACTCGGTTAATAGTAGTTTATGTAACAAGTACGCAAAATATGGTTTTAGCGGACGAATCGTAATGTTTCCGGACGAGGCGCTAGCCGAGTCTGTAATATGAAGATGAGTCCGCTAAAGCCATTTGCGTACGTGTTGCATACAACGTTTTTTTGGATTAGCTCTTAGGATTTTTTTTTCTAATTTATTGCTTAATTTGTATTCTTGCGTACCTAAAAATTTGATTTTTGAGCAAAACTTATCAAAGCAATTGTGATTATAATTTGAAAATAATTATAATATAAAATGAAAACAAATTTTGAATCCGCTAAAGTGTTGTCATAACGACTTTAAGTACTAGGCCGCTAAAATACAATTTTGCGGACTCTAAACAGTTCTAAAAGTAATCATTTTTCGGAGCTAATACTAAAAAATATATTATTTCATAACATCAAAATAAGTGTGGAAGAAAAATATAAAACGAAAAATATTATGTTACATTTTTAATTAATTTTTATTTTCGATAATATTTTCTTTTTGATGACCGACCAATTTTGGTATATGAAATATTTTAAGTAATTTTTAAGTAAATAAGAATCAATAATTTTTATTGAATTTGGTGGGAGAATTGATTTTCTTATACATAAAGAAAACACGTTTTTATACGAATTGGGGAAGAAATATATGTAAAAAGATTTTGTATAAATAAGGGAATTTTGTCAATAAAATTTCAGACTTAATTTTGAATCTAAATAAGTTGTTTTTATTTTTGAAATAATTCTCAATCGACTTTTCCGAATTGCTCTAGAAGCCAAAGGAAATAACGGTAGAAAAATAGAGCGAATAGCTTTAGTGATAAAGCTCTATTGATTTACCGGAACTGTTCTCAGACTGCAAGACGTGCTTGACTAATAATAATATTATATAATATTATATAAGACTCTGAGTCGTATTTATGAGCTTCCTGCCATCAAGTCAAATATCGATGAACCACAACTTTGAACATGATTTTGATTCTTATCTAAAGAATCTGAAAAGGAGTTAGAAGAAGTAGTAGAAAAGGCAATTTATTATACTGTTATGGTAAAGCAATTTTGTATAGCAGAATCCCTTAAGCAAGAAGCAGATAAACAAGTTTCAAGCTGTTAAATGATAGCGTTGTCCTAACTAGAAAAAGTTGTTGGAAATTTCCTTTGGTTGTCGTTCCAAAGAAGTCTACTAATAATTACAAAAACTGGGGATTGATTATTGATTTTCATAAGTTACACGAGATGATTTGTTGGGGTGTTTCCCCTACCCAATATTACAGAAGTTTTGGTTAAGGAAATCGACATATTTTAATACGTAAGACATGATCAAGGGGTATCATGAAGTACCAATATGTGAAAACGCTCGTTGTAACATAGCAATTAGGACATCTTTAGGCTATTTTGAGTTTTCGTATAAACTTGTTCGCCGTTTGTTCTTATGTTGAAAAAATTGGACTTTTAAAACGAATAATAATATTAAACCTGAAAACTGTTGAATCTATGACAAACAAATTACACTTGCAAATCTCTTAATTATGAATCAGTTTGAATAATGTAAAGAAACTGTTAATTAGCTAACAGAGAAAATAATTTAGCAGTACTTATAAAAATAAATCAACAAAAATTATATAAATCAAAATACAAAAAGGCTTACATTAATTTATTTCTGGAATGTTGTCTTCTTCCCAAAACCAGTCCTGTGGAACAAATGTTGATTGTAGGCTGTAATTCATTCTACCAAGCGTAATTTTACAAAAAGCATCACGAAATGACAAAACTAAATTAGATATGCCCATTTGAAATATATCCCTCATAATTTGATCGAATTTATCCACACGCCAATAACCATTTGTATTTCAAAGCTCAGCAATCTCATAAAATTTTTTGGTTGCTTGTTGATTGACATTAAATGTATGAATATTTGCATTAACATGTAACGGCGTGGAATGAAACAATGACCATTGGGTTTAAAAAGTGTGTTGACCGTTTTCGTTATTACTTCACTTGAATAAATATTTTCACGATTTTGTATTTGAATTTGTGTTTTAGATTTATTTTTCATTTTCATTTTATTTACTAAATGATTTATCAAACAATTTTCACTAAAACTCATAACATCAAAAAAACAAATAAATAAAAAAACTTTGATATCACAATTTAAAATTAATAATTTATTTTTATAAAAATTAGCCTCGGTTTTTATTTAAATTTACATACTAATCTTTTTTGATTTAAATTTTAATTAAATACTAATCTTCGATTTAAATTTATAACTAATCTTTGGTCAAAACAATTTGACCGCTTATATACACATATCCGGTTTCTTGTTTCCTACTCCAGTAAGCAGTTTTCATGAAACAATCATTTATGCAAAACATGTATTATTAATTGAGTGACATAACTAAACCGTCAACAAAAAAATGTTTTTGCACAGTAGTACAAATAAATGTATCTACGCTTATTACAATTGAATTGTCCCTACGCTTATTACCCTATTAATAAATTATTAGCGAATTTATTTGAATATGGGTACTATTATTTCGTCGTTACTCTTAATACTCTTAATAACTCTTAATACTCTTAATACTCTTAATAACGTTACTCTTAATAACGCAACGTCAACTTTCCAGAGGTTGATGAACGCTGTTATATCCGGACTGAATAGTTTGCAATCATTTGTTTATTTAGACGACGTCATAGTAACTGAAGTAAATTTAAAAGATCACAAGGATAAGCTATAAAAATTTTTATCACTTTTCCGAGATTTTAGTTTAAAATGAAATCCTACTAAGTGCAGATTTTTGAGAAAGGAAATAGTCTACTTAGGCCACTTGGTAGCTGATCCTGAAAATCTAAATAACTAAATGCGTAAACAAGTTTCCTGTTCTAAAACACCCAAACAAATAAAATCATTCCTTGACTTCGTGGGGTATTGTCGCCGTTTTATCGAAAACTTTTCTAAATTAGCCCAACCTTTGACTGCTTTATTTAAAAGAAAACACTTAATTTATATGGAGTACCTTTTGCAAAGAAGCTTTTCAGAAATAAAAAATTGCATTAGTTGCAGTCCTTCCGTACTGCAGTATCCAGATTATACAAAAGTTTAAATTTTACTAAGCTGTTTTGTCTCAGTTGAACAATGAGATTGATCAACTCATAGGATTTGCTAGTAGAGTTCTCAATCGAGCTGAGCTTAGTTTCAAAACTATCAAAAAGAAGTTGCTTGCTATTGTATGGTCAATAAAAGATTTTCGTCTTTATGTATATTTTCGTAGTTTATTAGTTGTATCAGATCATAAACCATTCGTATGGCTGAGTAGTATTAAAGAGTCAGATTCTCGTCTTGTCCCGTGGAAGATAGAGTTAAAGGATGATGATTTAAAAATAATTTATAAAACTGGCAAATACATACACGTGCATGCATATGTACTTAGTCGCATAGAATTAGCGGGTATGGTTCCAGTCGAAATTTCTTCATCCGACGTGTTCTAACAAAATTGTGTCGTCTTCCGATCCTAATCCCAAGTCCTTTTATATATTTTTTTATAACGTTGAGCAAGTTGATCAAGTAGGAAATTTAAAAATGGCCAACCATTGTAATGAACCACCACTATTAATGAAATTATTCGTTCTCAGGTCCAAAATTAGTTATTAGATCCCAGAGTACCATCACTCTGAAAGGTCATAGTAAACAATACCATTGATAGTAAGAATGTTAATAGTTTTCCGTTCGCATGCTGTTGTGAGACCTTGGTCTTAAAAGGTGTTTATGTGTTGTTGTGACACATAGTGAAATTCCTACAACATATTTTATTAAAAAATCTTAGAAAACATTTTAAAACACACATGAAAAATGTAATAGATCTCTAATGCCACTATACGCTTTTATTTATCTACCTACGTGTCTACAATCAAGAGAAAAATAAATTCAAGCCACAAAAACGGTTTTACCAAACGGAACATGTAGCTGATTCCATAAAGAGGAATATCAAATTTATTGCATACTAACATTAAAACATATTAATTATTAACTCAATTTTTTCTCCCTCAATTAAACTCAAAAAGCTTCCATTCATTTTAATAATCAAACAAACGAACAAAAATTTCATCCAAATGATTAGCCACCTTGTTATTCTAATGTTTAGTTATAGGTTATGTTGTATTTTCGTTTCCTGTTAAACAAACAAATGAATATTTACAAATTTACAATTTTCCGGAACCAAAAAAAAAATTTATTCACTTTTTATCTCAAAAATTATTATTATTTTCGTTCGTTTCGGTATTAATTTTTATTATTTAACTTTTAAAAAAATAAAAATATGTAAAAAAAGTAAAATTATAAGAAATAATAAAATGTAATTAAATAACAAAACGAAATAACATTAAAAACTCAAAAGTTCATAAAAGTTTTCATATTTTTTTTAAGATAAACAAAAAAGATTTAAAATTAAAAGGAAATTTGTTTGAAGTGAAAAGCTAAATGGAAATGTTGAATTGTTTTCACAATTTCTAAAAGTTCTTAAATTTTCATGACTTTGTTTTTGTGAGTTTTTGGGAAAAGTAATTAAGAATTGTTCCTTAAGCGATACTAATGTATTCCGTTTGCTTGATAACTGGTAGGTGAATTAGACTTATTTGTTTTTTTTTTGTTTCTTGAGAATGGGAAAAATAATTTCATAAAAAAACGGTGAGAACCAAGCAAAAAACCTGCAATTTATTTCAACAATCATTCAAATGGATTCTAAAATTTCTGGAGCTTCCACGAGAAAAAATTCCGAAATATTGCATAAAGCAGCGAGAAACGCGAAATGAAAATTGAAAACTGATATATGAGAAAAGAGACATGAGAAATGAGAAATGAGAAATGAGAAATGAGAAATGAGAAATGAGAAATGAGAAATGAGAAATGAGAAATGAGAAATGAGAAATGAGAAATGAGAAATGAGAAATGAGAAATGAGAAATGAGAAATGAGAAATGAGAAATGAGAAATGAGAAACGAGAAATGAGAAATGAGAAATGAGAAATGAGAAATGAGAAATGAGAAATGAGAAATGAGAAATGAGAAATGAGAAATGAGAAATGAGAAATGAGAAATGAGAAATGAGAAATAAGAAATGAGAAATGAGAAATGAGAAATGAGAAATGAGAAATGAGAAATGAGAAATGAGAAATGAGAAATGAGAAATGAGAAATGAGAAATGAGAAATGAGAAATGAGAAATGAGAAATGAGAAATGAGAAATGAGAAATGAGAAATGAGAAATGAGAAATGAGAAATGAGAAATGAGAAATGAGAAATGAGAAATGAGAAATGAGAAATGAGAAATGAGAAATGAGAAATGAGAAATGAGAAATGAGAAATGAGAAATGAGAAATGAGAAATGAGAAATGAGAAATGAGAAATGAGAAATGTGAAATGAGAAATGAGAAATGAGAAATGAGAAATGAGAAATGAGAAATGAGAAATGAGAAATGAGAAATGAGAAATGAGAAATGAGAAATGAGAAATGAGAAATGAGAAATGAGAAATGAGAAATGAGAAATGAGAAATGAGAAATGAGAAATGAGAAATGAGAAATGAGTAATGAGATATGAGAAATGAAAAATGAGAAATGAGAAATGAGAAATGAGAAATGAGAAATGAGAAAGGAGAAATGAGAAATGAGAAATGAGCAATGAGAAATGAGATATGAGAAATGAGAAATGAGATATGAGAAATGAGAAATGAGAAATGAGAAATGAGAAATGAGAAATGAGAAATGAGAAATGAGAAATGAGAAATGAGAAATGAGAAATGAGAAATGAGAAATGAGAAATGAGAAATGAGAAATGAGAAATGAGAAATGAGAAATGAGATATGAGAAATGAGAAATGAGAAATGAGAAATGAGAAATGAGAAATGAGAAATGAGAAATCAGAAATGAGAAATGTGAAATGAGAAATGAGAAATGAGAAATTATAAATGAGAAATGAGAAATGAGAAATGAGAAATGAGAAATGAGAAATGAGAAATGAGAAATGAGAAATGAGAAATGAGAAATGAGAAATGAGAAATGAGAAATGAGAAATGAGAAATGAGGAATGAGAAATGCGAAATGAGAAATGAGAAATGTGAAATGAGAAATGAGAAATGAGAAATGAGAAATGAGAAATGAGAAATGAGAAATGAGAAATGAGAAATGAGAAATGAGAAATGAGAAATGAGAAATGAGAAATGAGAAATGAGAAATGAGAAATGAGAAATGAGAAATGAGAAATGAGAAATGAGAAATGAGAAATGAGAAATGAGAAATGAGAAATGAGAAATGAGATGAGAAATGAGAAATGAGAAATGAGATATGAGAAATGAGAAATGAGAAATGAGAAATGAGAAATTAGAAATGAGAAATGAGAAATGAGAAATGAGAAATGAGAAATGAGAAATGAGAAATGAGAAATGAGAAATGAGAAATGAGAAATGAGAAATGAGAAATGAGAAATGAGAAATGAGAAATGAGAAATGAGAAATGAGAAATGAGAAATGAGAAATGAGAAATGAGAAATGAGAAATGAGAAATGAGAAATGAGAAATGAGAAATGAGAAATGAGAAATGAGAAATGAGAAATGAGAAATGAGAAATGAGAAATGAGAAATGAGAAATGAGAAACGAGAAATGAGAAATGAGAAATGAGAAATGAGAAATGAGAAATGAGAAATGAGAAATGAGAAATGAGAAATGAGAAATGATGAATGAGAAATGAGGAATGAGAAATGAGATATGAGATATGAGAAATGAGAAATGAGAAATGAGAAATGAGAAATGAGAAATGAGAAATGAGAAATGAGAAATGAGAAATGAGAAATGAGAAATGAGAAATGAGAAATGAGAAATGAGAAATGAGAAATGAGAAATGAGAAATGAGAAATGAGAAATGAGAAATGAGAAATGAGAAATGAGAAATGAGAAATGAGAAATGAGAAATGAGAAATGAGAAATGAGAAATGAGAAATGAGAAATGAGAAATGAGAAATGAGAAATGAGAAATGAGAAATGAGAAATGAGAAATGAGAAATGAGAAATGAGAAATGAGAAATGAGAAATGAGAAATGAGAAATGAGAAATGAGAAATGAGAAATGAGAAATGAGAAATGAGAAATGAGAAATGAGAAATGAGAAATGAGAAATGAGAAATGAGAAATGAGAAATGAGAAATGAGAAATGAGATATGAGAAATGAGAAATGAGAAATGAGAAATGAGAAATGAGAAATGAGAAATGAGAAATGAGAAATGAGAAATGAGAAATGAGAAATGAGAAATGAGAAATGAGAAATGAGAAATGAGAAATGAGAAATGAGAAATGAGATATGAGAGATGAGAAATGAGAAATGAGAAATAAGAAATGAGAAATGAGAAATGAGAAATGAGAAATGAGAAATGAGAAATGAGAAATGAGAAATGAGAAATGAGAAATGAGAAATGAGAAATGAGATATGAGAAATGAAAAATAAGAAATGAGAGATGAGAAATGAGAAATGAGAAATGAGAAATGAGAAATGAGAAATGAGAAATGAGAAATGAGAAATGAGAAATGAGAAATGAGAAATAAGAAATGAAAAATGAGAAATGAGAAATGAGAAATGAGAAATGAGAAATGAGAAATGAGAAATGAGAAATGAGAAATGAGAAATGAGAAATGAGAAATGAGAAATGAGAAACGAGAAATGAGAAATGAGAAATGAGAAATGAGAAATGAGAAATGAGAAATGAGAAATGAGAAATGAGAAATGAGAAATGAGAAATGAGAAATGAGAAATGAGAAATGAGAAATGAGAAATGAGAAATGAGAAATGAGAAATGAGAAATGAGAAATGAGAAATGAGAAATGAGAAATGAGAAATGAGAAATGAGAAATGAGAAATGAGAAATGAGACATGAGAAATGAGAAATGAGAAATGAGAAATGAGAAATGAGAAATGAGAAATGAGAAATGAGAAATGAGAAATGAGAAATGAGAAATGAGAAATGAGAAATGAGAAATGAGAAATGAGAAATGAGAAATGAGAAATGAGAAATGAGAAATGAGAAATGAGAAATGAGAAATGAGAAATGAGAAATGAGAAATGAGAAATGAGAAATGAGAAATGAGAAATGAGAAATGAGAAATGAGAAATGAGAAACGAGAAATGAGAAATGAGAAATGAGAAATGAGAAATGAGAAATGAGAAATGAGAAATGAGAAATGAGAAATGAGAAATGAGAAATGAGAAATGAGAAATGAGAAATGAGAAATGAGAAATGAGAAATGAGATATGAGATATGAGAAATGAGAAATGAGAAATGAGAAATGAGAAATGAGAAATGAGAAATGAGAAATAAGAAATGATGAATGAGAAATGAGGAATGAGAAATGAGATATGAGAAATGAGAAATGAGAAATGAGAAATGAGAAATGAGAAATGAGAAATGAGAAATGAGAAATGAGAAATGAGAAATGAGATATGAGAAATGAGAAATGAGAAATGAGAAATGAGAAATGAGAAATGAGAAATGAGAAATGAGAAATAAGAAATGAGAAATGAGAAATGAGAAATGAGAAATGAGAAATGAGAAATGAGAAATGAGAAATGAGAAATGAGAATTGAGAAATGAGAAATGAGAAATGAGAAATGAGAAATGAGAAATGAGAAATGAGAAATGAGAAATGAGAAATGAGAAATGAGAAATGAGAAATGAGAAATGAGAAATGAGAAATGAGAAATGAGAAATGAGAAATGAGAAATGAGAAATGAGAAATGAGAAATGAGAAATGAGAAATGAGAAATGAGAAATGAGAAATGAGAAATGAGAAATGAGAAATGAGAAATGAGAAATGAGAAATGAGAAATGAGATATGAGAAATGAGAAATGAGAAATGAGAAATGAGAAATGAGAAATGAGAAATGAGAAATGAGAAATGAGAAATGAGAAATGAGAAATGAGAAATGAGAAATGAGAAATGAGTAATGAGAAATGAGAAATGAGAAATGAGAAATGAGAAATGAGAAATGAGAAATGAGAAATGAGAAATGAGAAATGAGAAATGAGAAATGAGAAATGAGAAATGAGAAATGAGAAATTGTAACGTGACAAGAGTTATTTTGTTATTGGCATTTGCCAGGTCCGCTCAATATGTGTTAATTGTGTTTGTTTTAAATCATTTTTCTGTCTAATATTTTTATCAATTAAATTCTCTTTATTGTTCAATCGATCTTTTTTTAAATCAAATGTAACTTTTTTTCATTATAAAATTAACGATTTTTTTTCTGTTGACCATAATAAAATTTATCTTATTTTATATTTATTTTCAAGTAAATCAAAATTCTGTTTATTTATTAAATTTAATTAAAAAAAAAGAAGAAAAAAAAATTCTAAATAAAACAGTTGTATATTTTTTTTATAGAAATTTGAAATATTTGGAATGTTAAAACTAGCCTTTAAGAAAATAAATTAATTGTTAAGTATAATTATGTTAAATATATAACTACAGGATAAAGAAAATTAACAAGGGAAATGATAAAATGAACTGAACTCAAAACGATTGTACGTTAGAAATTGAATGAAGCTTTAATACAAGTCACAGGACAAAAGAAGAAGAATATGACGGATTCTAAGGAATTTTGGGCCCTCAAATACCATAAGTTTGAACATTTTGATCCATCATCAAATATTAATACAAAATTATCAATTTAAAATTATGATGGATAAAACATATGCCTTAATCTAGAAGGTATAAGGCAGTGCAACCAACTAGACCATGTAGATATGTATATTGGAGACAATTTTTTTTTGGAGAACAAAATTTATTAATTTGGGAAGGATGGAAATGAAAAATATTGTAAAAGTCTATTCAGTTTTGGTGCTCAACAGCAGCACATCTATAAGAAGAAAAAAATAAAATAATATTTAAAAGCGTTTGCTGCAGCTTGGGGCTTCAAGAAGACAACCGATTATCTTTGACCATTGAGGATTTGGAAACAACAAAATCTGAGTATTCATATAATTTTATTATTTTTTATTTAAAGTTTTTTTTTTGAGAGAAATTTAATTAAAAGAATTCTATTGAAATTTCCATACATTTGTAGTTATAATGAAAAAAATAATGAAAAAGTTAAAATGAGAATAAATATGTATTATAACGTTTAAATTAATTTTTGTGTTTATGATTTAATAGTTTTCTTTTTGTATAGTGTTTATTTCACGTGTTAAATAGGGGTTGTGTTCTTTTGTGTGTTAATTGTGATTTTTGAATAGAAAAGGAATTGAACTGCTGTTTTACGAAGACCATATGTGGCAAGGGCCCGTCCCACACATATATATATAAAAATTTTAGCGCTGCGCCGTACAGAAAGGCTTTATATTTGGCATCCCATTGCGGGGAAACTCCAGCTTTGTCAGGTATGGTCAGGTAAAACAGTTTAGATAAAACAGTTCTTTTCATTTTCTTTAGTTTTTATGTTTTTTTGTGTTGTAAAGAAAACTATTAGTGCAGTTATACTTGTGTTGATAGTTATTGGTATATTGGTTTTTTTTGTAAAACATGTTATTTGTGAAGTTTATATGCGAACAGTGAATTTTGGGTACACGTTATACTAATTATTAATTTATATTGTTTAGATTAAGGTGCAAGTAATTCTGTTTTTTTTTGCAGTAAAGTTGATTCAGTGTTCAGTTATTATTTAGTATATAAGCTACAGTGATTCTTTTTGTAAAGTTATATTTAAAGTTATGTATGTTATATAGAATAATTTGCATGTGAGTGTTTTTTTTTTGTTGTTACAGTTATGTTAAAAAAATAATTTGCATGTGAGTGTTTTTTTTTTGTTGTTACAGTTATGTTAAAAAAATAATTTGCATGCAAGTGTTATTTATTCTTTTTAAAAAAATACAAAGATTATTCTAGAAAAAGCATGTTTTCGAATAAAGTACAGTGAATTGTGGTTATAAGTGTTTGTGTTTCTTGGCAAGTTTATAGCGTAGAATTTGTGTTGTTTTTATTAATTTTAAGCTTTGTGCAAAATTGTGATATACTTGTGGAAAAGAGGATGAAAAATTAGAGAAGAAATTGAAATACAAGAATTACAAGAAATATAACAAGGAGGACAGAATATGAGGACACGTTTCTAATACCGGCTGTCATGTTATACATGAAATTGCTGTAAATTAAGGAAATTGCTGTAAATTAAGGAAATTGCTGTAAATTAAGGTATTATTATATTTATTAATTGGTATATACATTTTCTTAAATCTCTTTAATTTCGACGATTTATTTAGCATTTATAATTGTTTGAAAATTTATTGGAAAATTTCTAATTTAGGCATTAAAATTAATAAAACATTTTTAGGCGACATTTTAGCTAAGCGAAAAAAAATATTTTTTTTTGTTGATTATTGAATATTTAAATACTTGATAAAATAAATATATAAATATTACTTTGGCTCTATTTTTTTCAATTCTTGTGTTCAATATATATTATTTAAATTGTTCAATATATATTATTGAAATCTTATGATATATGTGGTTATTTATTTGTTTTGAGCAGCTTAATTTGTTGTGAACATTTATTCGCTCTTCTTGCTGGTTTTTGCGATCTGTTTTCAGGTTTTTCTTATATTTGGAACTGTCTTTTTTTAATCATATGCTGGTGAATTTTACCTTTTAAAAAATTTATATTCGTGAAACTTATTCGTATACCTGGTGCAAGCGATTTAATTACATTAAATTTAAGTGATAAAGTTTTGGACATATTATAGAAAAAACTTAGATCTTTCTGTTTCTTTTTTTAATCGATATTTGGTACCATACATACTACGTGTATTTAATAGTTTTTTATTTTAAAACAAAATCATGGGACCAGATGAACAGTACACTTACGAGCCTATGCACTTAAGCGAAGAAGAACGGAGACATGAACTCCACATCAGAGGCGTAGAGGGTTTGGGAACAACAAGGAGCGAAACGGCGGCACTAAGAAACGCTTTAGCGAAAGAAGGCAAAACCTTGGAAATATTTCCACTCCTTCAAATTAACAGTCCTACAGAAGAAATCGAGAACGCGCGTACGGTATTAACAATGCTGACAGACGAGTTTGTACTCGCCGAAAAAAAGAAAGATACGGTACTTTTAGATATAATTCGATCTAGAACAGGTCTATGGATTAACAGGCTACGTAGAGTAAAGGATGATACGCTTGTTGGATATAAAGAAATTTTAGACGGTCTTGAACACTTGTTAAAACAAACAAAGTGTTTAGTACAGGAAGAATCAAACAGTCCTATTGATATTAGAAGATTTTCTGCAGTATCAAGTCTAAGCATACAAACGTCAATCGAACGTGAGAAAAACAACCAGGTTTCGCAAAACATAGAAGATCAGTTAGACCGGATGAACATCGGCAGAGGTAGAGGAAGACTTTCTTCTAATAATCTTAATGTGTCATTTCTTAATCCCAACCATCGTTCTGAGGACCATTTCAATGAAAATTTAATACCCAATTTTAGAAATACATCGAAAAACAACTTTCTCATTCCGGATGATGAACAGCAACCAAATACAAACAACAATCAGTTAGGTACAAAGCATCTAATTCAGCGATTGCAGGGGCATACTTCTGTAGGAACTAAAAACATCTTCAAATATACGATTTAGTGGGGATGGACAAGGATTATCTCTTAACGAATTCTTAACAAGAGTTGAGATATACGCTCGTGGTGAATCGGTTGGTGAGAATTTTCTTTTGGCAAACATACACTTTCTGTTAAAAAATAAAGCAGAAAAATGGTATTGGAGTAGCGCGGATTCGTTTCACAGTTGGACAGCATTTGTTGGCAGTATTAAAACAGAATTTCTCCCACGTCATTACGATTTTCTTTTAAAAGAGGAAATTCTCAACCGTCTACAAGGGCGTACAGAACCTTTTGCGAACTTTATTACAGACTTAAAAATTTTATTTAGTAGAGCACACCCTGCGTTGGATGAAGATTTTAAAGTCTACGTGATTCAAAAAAATATGTTGCCACAATACAGTTACAACTTGGCGATGACGGATGTGACAACTTTAGAAGGTATTATTCAATTGTGTAAAAGAATGGATGAAGTTAAACTATTAGCAGATCGACGCTTGTATATGATGCAACTGCCACCATCTTCAATGGTAGAACCTTCATATTCAAGACATATGAGTGCACAGGATCAATATAAACGCCCAGTGCGATATCCAAACGTGAATTGTGTAGAACCAAATTATAGAATCCAATCTGGACAATGGGAAAATTGCAGATCTCCATTACCATACAATCTGCACCATGATCAGCAGAATGAAGCGTTTAGCCAACGGGGATTTGAAAATCAAAAACCTATTCAAGAACGTGCAGTAATTGAAGATGACGATGCCAGGAACAATTGTATATGTGCAATAGGACACCATGCAGGTAGAGAGTTTCGCAATTTAAGGAAAGACCAGTCTGAACTAAAAGAGAGAACAAGATTACAATGTTGGAACTGCCAAGAGCCTGGACATTCACATAGAAACTGCATAAAACCACAGCTCAAGATGTTTTGCTACTTATGTGGTAATCCAGGAATAACAGCAAAGGACTGCTTGAAGCATATAGATTTTCGATCACAAAGGACAAATACGTTTAACTAACCTCAGCAGAACCAACGCCACTGTGAAGAAAAAGATGTGTCGGGAAACGGAGTTATGGAAGAACGAAACAACGATGCCATCGATCTTCCAATACACATAAGGCATCAGAGAAACCCGAACCCATCAAATCAACCGAAGTAAGAAGTTCTGAACTACAAATTATGTCTTCAATTATTAATTTACAAAAAGATCGTAGACCGTATTTGAAAGTTGATATTTTGGGATATGAACTTAAAGGACTTATGGACTCAGGAGCTAGTTGTACCATCCTTGGACTTGGTGGACTAGAACTTCTGAAAAAACTAAATTTAACGGGTCAACCGATCTCCACAGCAATCAAAACAGTGGATGGGACAATTCATCCAGTTGTAAGTATTGTCGACATTCCATTCAAAACATTAAATATGGTTAGGGTTGTACCAACGTACATCATTCCGTCGCTTCCGAAAACTTTAATTTTAGGCATCGACTTTTGGGAACATTTCGGTCTCAGACAAAAACTCTGCAATTTGGTATTAGATTGTAGTGCTTTGGAACATCACGAAAACGAAGAACGAGCTCCATTAGATTCAATTCAAGTTAAGTACCTGGAAGCTGCAATCCAAAAATTTAAAGTTTCAAAAGAAGGAGAAATAGGATGCACCAATTTATTTACACATACAATAGATACAGGAAATGCAAAACCGGTTGTTAAACGGCCATATCCATTATCACCTTACTTACAAAAAGAAGTTGATGCTGAACTCGATAGGATACTCGGACTAGGTGTAATAGAAGCTACTCAAAGTGAGTGGGCCAATCCGATGGTATGCGTTCGTAAGGCAATAGGCAAAATCAGGCTTTGTCTGGATGCGCGTGCTTTGAATCAGGTAACGGTAAAGGATGCTTATCCACTTCCGCATATTGGAGGAATTTTGGGACAGATTAGAAGCTCGAAGTATATGTCGGCCATTGATTTATCAGATGCCTTTTGGCAGGTACCGCTAGATCCGTCTTCACGGCCAAAAACAGCGTTCATAGTGCCAGGAAGAGGCCACTTTATGTTTAAGCGGATGCCTTTTGGCTTATGCAATAGTGCGCAAACTATGTGTCGTGTGTTAGAAAGGTGTTTGGGACACAATTTAGAGCCAGAAGTATTCGTCTATATTGACGACATAATCATAACATCAAGTACGTTTGAACGACATTTATTTCTATTAGAGGAAGTAGCAAAAAAACTAAAAGCCGCCAATTTGTCAATAAGTCTTGAAAAATCGAAATTCTGTGTTAAAGAACTTCGATATTTAGGGTATATTTTAGATGAAAATGGACTAGCACCTGATCCTGAGAAAATTTCGCCCATATTGAATATACCACATCCAAAAAATATCAAAGATGTTAGACGTTTACTGGGAATGGCGAATTGGTATCGTCGATTTATTAAGAATTTTTCCACCGTCACAGCACCAATCAGTGACTTATTAAAAAAAGGACAAACAAAATTTGTGTGGACAGAAGAAGCGCAAGCCTCTTTATTGAAGCTAAAGACTGCACTTGTATCAGCGCCTGTGTTAAAAACGCCGGATTATGAACAGCGATTTACTATTCAATGTGATGCTTCTGAGCTTGGAATGGGTGCTATTTTGACGCAAGGGGAAGGGGATAATGAAGGAGTAATAGCATACTATTCTGAAAAATTAAGTCCAACCGAACGAAAATATTCAGCAACGGAAAGAGAATGCTTAGCTGTGGTAAGATCAATATATAAATTCCGGTCCTATATTGAAGGAACCAAGTTTACAGTTATTACAGATCATGCTTCACTGCGATGGCTCATTAACCTAAAGGATCCGACGTCTAAGCTTGCGCGATGGGCATTAAAATTACAAGAATTCGAATTTGAGATAAAACATCGGAAAGGAAAACGTCGTGGCAGATGCGTTATCAAGACTAATGGAGGTGAATGAAGTTAACCAAGAAGAGAAAGATGAGGATTATACAGCTCTAAAAACTAAGGTATTACAGAATCCGGAGAAATATCCAAATTTTTCAGTTAAAGATGATCTTCTGTTTAAAATATGTAACAAAAATACAAAAAAATTGAATTATAGTGCAGAATGGCTATGTTACGTTCCTAAGAATCAGCGAAACCAACTTCTCCATGTGTATCACGACAGTCCGTTGGGTGCACATCTCGGTGTTTCAAAAACGTACAAAAAGATTAAACAGAAACATTACTGGCTAAACATGTATCGGCAAATAAAAGAGTACGTGAATAAATGTAGCGAGTGTCAAACGAATAAGCATTCCAACGTTTCTTCTAAAGTACCAATGGGTGATCAAAAGAACGTTCAAAGTCCATGGGAAATGATAGCGGTTCATTATATGGGACCGTTCCCTAGATCTAAGACGGGAAATCAGCATCTTTTAGTTATATTAGATGTATTTAGTAAGTTTTGTATCCTAAAACCAGTGAGAAGAGCTGAAGTGAAGTCACTTATGCAAATTCTCGAAAATGAAATTTTTCTCGTATTTGGGGTACCAAACGTTTTAATTTCAGATAATGGAGTACAATTCAAATCAAAAGAATTCAAAAAGATGTTAAAAGAATATAGTATTAAACATTGGTTAAATGCTGTATACCACCCGCAATCCAATCCAGTAGAACGCATCAATAGGGTCATTCTTTCTAGCATGAGAGCGTACATTAAAGACGATCAACGAAACTGGGATACCAACATTGCTAAAATTGCCTGTGCGATTCGAACCGCAAATCATGATTCAACAAAACATACGCCATATTTTATAAATTTTGGCAAAGAAATGGAATTGGGTAAAGATCTTACAAGGAATGTTATCTATGAGCAAGAAACCGAAGACAACAGGTTAGTAAAACTAGGTAGGGTAAGGGAGGAAGTAAGACGCAACCTTAAGGATGCATATGTCAAATATGCAAAACACTACAATCTTAGAACCAGGCCGTCTGACTTTAGTATTGGTGAAATAGTCCTTAGAAAATCCTTTAGAAAATCAAATTTGGTAGAACGATTCAATGCAAAATTAGCTCCACAATATATAAAAGCTGTCGTAAAATCGAAGCTTGGAAACGCAATGTATGTTTTAGAAGATCTAGATGGAAAATATACCGCGAAATACCATGTGAGCAGTTTAAAAAAATTTACAAGTTAAGATAATTGTTTTAATGTGTTCTGTGTTAATCATAATAATTAAATATGATACCGTTTTAATGTGTTATATGTTTATTGTTATAACTTATGTAATTATTAAAAACCCTTTTAATGTGTTTTGTGCTTGTATCAATTAGGTTAGTTTTGTTGCAATGTGTTTGTGCTGTCGCATATATAACTTTTAATTTTTCTTTTTGTTAGCTAAATTAAAATTTTCAAAATTGTGTATGAATAAGCTAGTGTTAGAATATTTTGGTCGCATGGTTGCATGTTTAAAATATAAGAAAATATTTTGTATTATTTATTTAATTTATTGTAGTTTAAGTTTTGGGTCTTGCTTTTGCATATTAGTTTAGTTTTTGGGCCTTGCTTTTGCATGTTAGTTGTAAGATTATGGGAATTTAGTTTCCATGCATGCGGTATGGTATTGCTTGAAAGCATAACGTTAGTCGCATAGCTTTCAAGTGAGGGCGCTATGATAGGTCTAGTGTAGTCTGGTTTTCCCATAGCGCGCTCATGAAAATAAATTAGTTATCCTACTTGTTTTTGGTATTTGTATTTGTATACAAATTATAGGTTAAGTTTCTGGGAGCAACTTGTTTCAAATCTTATTTTGGAATATGTTGCTGTTCAGTGGGCAATTCTTAAGGTGAGCGCTCGTCGCAATACTTAAGTCAAAAAATTTTTGAAAAAAACAAAAAGAGTTAAAATTGTCCATCTGTTCAATTTAGTTTATTTTATGGGAATGTAAGTAAGGTAAGGAAGGAATGTAAGGTTTTTTGGATGCATATAATACATGTATAACATGCATGTTAAGCATAAAACACCAGTTTTCAAATTATGTTTGGAACATGGTGGCTTGCGGTTAGAAACATTTTTAAATAACAGCGCAAATTGCACATTCTTCAATAATATAGAGCCACTGTTATGTCCAGTAAATAATCTTGGTTTTCTCAGATGGGCTTTTAAGGAAGAAAAAATGTTTCCTGCCTGATATTTATAGTTATAGTATTTATGGTAGATATAGTTATGTAGTGTTTGGTGTTTTCTATATAAGCATGTTAATTTATTTAATTTATATTATTTATTAATTTATGATCTTGTTAATTTAATGTTGTTTACAAAAAAATTTATTGGTATGGCCTAGTGTAAGTAGTATTTCTTAAATTATACTTTTTTTTGTTTGCATGTTTTTTGGGATCTATAGAAAATTTAAGGAAGCAGTATTCGAAAGTATCCACATTATTTCTGGAACTTTCGAGAGCATTTTGTTGCAACTTTTTAGTTTGGTATTATTTTGTTTGGTGAAACGCAACAAAATGCTCTCGAAAACCCAGCAATGGTGTGATGTAACGTGACAAGAGTTATTTTGTTATTGGCATTTGCCAGGTCCGCTCAATATGTGTTAATTGTGTTTGTTTTAAATCATTTTTCTGTCTAATATTTTTATCAATTAAATTCTCTTTATTGTTCAATCGATCTTTTTTTAAATCAAATGTAAGTTTTTTTCATTATAAAATTAACGATTTTTTTTCTGTTGACCATAATAAAATTTATCTTATTTTATATTTATTTTCAAGTAAATCAAAACTCTGTTTATTTATTAAATTTAATTAAAAAAAAAGAAGAAAAAAAAATTCTAAATAAAACAGTTGTATATTTTTTTTATAGAAATTTGAAATATTTGGAATGTTAAAACTAGCCTTTAAGAAAATAAATTAATTGTTAAGTATAATTATGTTAAATATATAACTACAGGATAAAGAAAATTAACAAGGGAAATGATAAAATGAACTGAACTCAAAACGATTGTACGTTAGAAATTGAATGAAGCTATAATACAAGTCACAGGACAAAAGAAGAAGAATATGACGGATTCTAAGGAATTTTGGGCCCTCAAATACCATAAGTTTGAACATTTTGATCCATCATCAAATATTAATACAAAATTATCAATTTAAAATTATGATGGATTAAACATATGCCTTAATCTAGAAGGTATAAGGCAGTGCAACCAACTAGACCATGTAGATATGTATATTGGAGACAATTTTTTTTTGGAGAACAAAATTTATTAATTTGGGAAGGATGGAAATGAAAAATATTGTAAAAGTCTATTCAGTTTTGGTGCTCAACAGCAGCACATCTATAAGAAGAAAAAAATAAAATAATATTTAAAAGCTTTTGCTGCAGCTTGGGGCTTCAAGAAGACAACCGATTATCTTTGACCATTGAGGATTTGGAAACAACAAAATCTGAGTATTCATATAATTTTATTATTTTTTATTTAAAGTTTTTTTTTTGAGAGAAATTTAATTAAAAGAATTCTATTGAAATTTCCATACATTTGTAGTTATAATGAAAAAAATAATGAAAAAGTTAAAATGAGAATAAATATGTATTATAACGTTTAAATTAATTTTTGTGTTTATGATTTAATAGTTTTCTTTTTGTATAGTGTTTATTTCTCGTGTTAAATAGGGGTTGTGTTCTTTTGTGTGTTAATTGTGATTTTTGAATAGAAAAGGAATTGAACTGCTGTTTTACGAAGACCATATGTGGCAAGGGCCCGTCCCACACATATATATATAAAAATTTTAGCGCTGCGCCGTACAGAAAGGCTATAAAATGAGAAATGAGAAATGAGAAATGAGAAATGAGAAATGAGAAATGAGAAATGAGAAACAAAACAAAACAAGTTCTGCATAGAAACCTTCATTGAGAAGATGAAATTAGAATTCATTTGAAAATAAAAGTATCAACCTCATGCTCTATAACTTGGAAACTTTTTTATGTGTCATAGTTTAAGCTAAATATGTGCTGCTATATACTGAGCATGAAAAATTTATTATCAAGCTATAGCCTAGAATAAAAAACAAAGCACTGGACAGTAGTATTGTTACTTAAAATAATTTGAATCAAATCCCTTATTACTATTTTGCCATATTTGTAATATTGTACAATTGTACATACATGCATTATTTAATTATTAACAGCCCAATCTCAAACCAATTAAGAAATTCAAAAATTAACAACAATCATAACCGAAAACCAAAATTCCATCATCATTAAATCCACATCTTAAAATTAAAGTTAGCCAACAGCAATATGAACAACAACAAAAATATATCAGAAATCTTCAAGCAAGAAACAAAACGAAATCAACAAAATATATTAAAATTCAAGATAGATGGAGAACGGGATAATCGAGAAAATGACTTTCATACTTCGTACATAGAAAAAAACCGTCATAAAATTTTAGTATGATTTTCTTTCTGCTTTCAAATATTATTACATAAAAGAAATATCTCAATTTATTTTGTGTTTTCTTCCCTTCTAAATTATAATTTTCATAACCCCATCTCAAAGAAAAATTTTCATTACATTTTTTTTTGCTCGTTCAATATAATTCAAGGTGTTTTCTGTTTTTCTTTTGGCAGTTTTTTTTAGTTCTATCTTTGTTTTGCTCTTCATCAAATAAAGTTTAGAGTGTATAAAGTTTCAAGACATGGTTTGCAGATTAAATGTACATAATACAAAATATGTATTCAAAATAAAATATTCTTAAAAAATCTGTCATAAATGATATACTCGTAGAATTGTATCCTTCTACACAACATAATTCATTCTAAATTTTTGAAAAGTAAATCTCAGTTCTCATATCATCCCCAACTGTATTTTATTTCCATAACACAAAGTATTATCGAGAAAATATTAAAATGTTCATTTCTAGATAATAATTCATTGAATTGAAACGAGCAGAGAACCAAACGAATAAAAATTTATTCCAATAAAAATATCCTTTTATAGAAAATTACATTTATCAAAAATTCATGTATCTATATATTCTTTTGTAGACTTTTGTGAATCTATCGTTTGGAAACTCTTGCTGCATCTACGAGCTATTATGCTAGAATGTTTGGGTTTTTATTGTTATGAATATAAGGTTTTTTTTTACCCTTTTAGTAAACAAAGATTAATATGGCAGTAGAAGATCAAACCATAATATTTAAAAGATGATTTCACTATCACTATGGCAATTTTAAGGCAACCAGCAAATATTATTATTTATATTATTGTCTAATCTTACCTAAAATTTTCTGAATTTTGGATTATACAAACTGATAAATATTAAAAGTTTCCTAAATAAATTAAAAAAAAATATTTAGTGGTACAAAGTGCAGCAAGTGGCGGAAACCAATTCTAGAATGCTTTTTTCGAGGCAATCAAAAATTTATCCGAATTACCATCCAACCAAGCATAGATTAAAGTTAACTTATGCTCTAAATGGCTAACCGATCTTATAAATTTTTTTGTTTGAATAACTGTTGTCTGTAATTTAAATAAAAATAATAGACCGAGAGCCCGCGACGGCCAGACCTTCGTTATTTTATAAAAGCTGAAAGTTTCTCTGCGCATATCCCCTACTCAGGTAGGAACGATTAGCGACATATGCAGTTTGGATCATAGTGGCTTTGGCAGGGAGCAGGTTCCAAAGGGACCTCCAAAGTTTCGTGAAAGTATAAAAGCTAATTTTTTTATATATTCTTCGGGATAGTATTAAAAGTCACGTCACCCATTGCCAGACACTTACTATCGTGGAAACCCCCTGCCAGACACCATTTAACTTTAAAGTTTAAGGGTGTCTGGCAGGGGGTTTCCATGATAGTAAGTGTCCGGCAATGGGTGACGTGACTTCTAATACTATCCCGAAGAATATATAAAAAAATTAGCTTTTATACTTTCACGAAGCTTTGGAGGTCCCTTTGGAACCTGCTCCCTGCCAAAGCCACTATGATCCATTCTTCATATGTCGCTAATCGTTCCTACCTAAGTAGGGGGTATGCGCAGAGAAACTTTCAGCTTTTATAAAATAACGAAGCTCTGGCCGTCGCGGGCTCTTAGTCTATAACTCTTGTTTGTAATTTTTGTATGTTTTAGGTAAATAATAAATATCTAAAATTTAAAAAGGGAAAGACAAATTAAAATAAAAAACAAAATCTTCAAATATTAATATTTTTTTATCAGTGTAAAATTTTTTTAAAGCCTCACTAATATACCTTTCAAAGAAGAAAAAATTATTAAAATCAGTTAACCTCTTCGAGCATAATTTAACTGCATTCTTTGCTGTTCACTAAATTTCGAACAAATCTCAAACCACCCTGTGTCAAAACTAGTAAAAAAATAAGGAAATTAAAACCACGCATAAATTTTTTTTTTAATTATATTAATCATTTCCGAAGTTTTAAGAAAATCGGAAATAGTTGGGTTTACATCATCGGCGTCTTGATTCTATTTTTTATCCATAGTGGTTGACTGATAGTTAAATGCTACTATGATATCCCAACAAATATTGAACAAGTAAAAAAGTAGTGTCCTTAGAACTGAAAGCATTTTTATGTCGCCTTTTTTAGCTCCGCTACCAGAAAATTAAAGGTTGTGTTGTACTGTGTTACTCAGAATGAAATCATTATTACTAAAACAATTTTTTAAGTAGATGTTAGCCTTGCTATTTGAAGAATATGAAAAATAAAGGTTGTGTTGTATTGGGCTAGGATTATGCTGGTTGTGAAACACAATAGTAGATTCTTGAGTGATGGCAATTCTTTACTTTGATGATCTTAGAGTGGTGGCAATTCTTCACGTTAATAAAGCTAACAAGCGAAGCGAGTGAAGTGAATCATTCGAGTGAAGAATTGCCATCATTCTATGCGAATACAAGATGCTATTTTATCAACGATTGATCCAATAATTTCTAGCTTGCCTGCTAAAGTTATTATCAACCATAAAAAATACATCATAGACGTCATAGAAAAAGATTTTCACGTTAAATTCTATATTTTATATATTGTTCTCATGCTAACCTTTTGATATTACTATATCAAAAAAAGTTAAGATTTGATTTTGTTAGGGAAATATTAAACAAACTAGACAATATTTAACGAACGTTACATTTTACAACAGTTTAGAGAATGTATAACATTGCAATGGAAGACATGGAGAGATCCGCATGGAGAAATCAGTTTTTATTGTTTTGTAAATTTTTTTAAAAATGTTTTTTATTTTTTATATACGGGTGTGACCACCCCGCGTACTCCAGTCCCTGCTATTGACATACGAGTTAACGTGATATATCAGTAGCAATAGCAGTGAGATATCACTAGCCAAGGTGACATCTTAGGGGTGGTGGCGGATGAACTGTATTCAGTCAACGGTAGCACCCTTAATCTTAGCTGTGAAATAATCCTTGATGATGAGACGCTATTGCTTCCTCGAAAAAACAAGCCTTCATATAATTATGTGTGGGCTCTTATTATTAAGAAAGACAGTGCGGCACAGGATCAAGGAATATGCAACCGACTGGATTATTTCTCACACAAGGCCAAGCCTTTTTTATCGTACATATATTTTGTAAATAGTTTATTCAATTTAATCAAGCAATTACCAATATACATTAATTATTTGTACTTTAAAAACAAGCAGAGAAAAAAAAAGAATTCAACATAAGTATTTTTAAAACCTGCATTCGCCTACTAAAAACTAGTAGGTAAAATTATGATACAATAAAATAAAAATTCAAAAATTCTGCCATTTAACATTTCCATCATTCCCTCATTCCCTTCCTCCCTTCTTCCTCCACACCTCAAACATTTCTCATTCATCATAACCAATATTCAACAATCAACTCATCAATTATCAGCTGCACAAAGAGCTTCAAAACATTTCTTTTTAAACACCAGAATTGAATTCAATTGTCTGATACTAGGAGATAGTTCATTAAAAATAGTAAGACCATACACAAAAGGCGAGTTATTTTTTATAGTTGTTCGATTATTGGGTAGACTAATGCGATTTAATCGCTGACTACGTCGATTATCAAAGTTTAATTTTTCAAACAAGTAGCTGGGTTCCTTAGTTTTTATAGTTTTAAAAATTAAAACGCAAAGCAAATAATTAATATAAGTCCTTAGGCTACAACCCAAAAGAGACTTACAAAATCGTGAAAGACGGCTAAATCGTAGTAGATGGTAAACATATTGGATACAGGCATTGAATGCTCTTTGTAATATGGCAAGATTACCCACTTGCACTTAAGGAACCAAGAACAGTCGAACAATAAGTAAAGTAAGGAAGTAAAAGTGACTTAAACAATTTTTTCCTAATATGCTGGGAGGTAAAAGAAGATGTCGCCCAAAGCCCACGAAGACAGCCATATACTTTGGAACAAACGGCTACTACATGATGTTTCCAGTCTAATTTAGTATCAAAAATTATACCAAGATTCCGTGCATATTCAGAGTTCTTTATAATTTCATCACCCAGACAAACTAGCGGTGCATTAGCTCTATGGTATTCATTGTTAGACAAGCTAAAGAAAAGTGAAACAGTTTTCGAAGAGTTCAGCATTAATTTATTTCGCTTAGTCCACTGCAGTAAACTACCAAGATCTAGATTTATTTTTGATACTATACTGGATATATTATTCGCAAGTCCATCGATATAAATTTGCACATCATCAGCATAAAGGTGCACATAACAATGTTTGAGTATATCAGGCAGATCATTTATAAACATAGCAAAGAGTAACGGGCCAAGTACAGATTCTTGAGGAACAGCACAGGTAATTGAGATAAAATCAGAACAAATATTATCCGCAACTACACATTAAGTACGCTGCTGCTGATGAAAACTTGAAATATTTCCGAAGTTTATCTAACATAATGTTATGATCAACAAGATCAAATGCCTTGGAGAAGTCTAACAATATTAACACAAATATCTTTTTTTTATCTAGAGAATTCCTTATATTATCCGTTACTTTAAGAAGTGCTGTTTCGGTACTAAAACCCTTACGAAAACTGGACTCAAATTTAAACATAAGTTTGAATTTATTTAGATGGGAATCAATCTGTTTATGAACAATAGTTTCAAAAGCTTTTGAGAGCGCGGATAAAATACTAATTGGTCTAAGATCTTTAATACATTTTACGTTAGATTTTTTTGGAATAATTTTAGCTATTTTCCATTTGGTGGGAAACTGAGAACTCGTAAGGATGAAATTGAACAAATGAGCAATAAAAGGGGCTATACTTGGAAGAATAAGTTTTATGAATTTCAGCGGGATTTTATCAAACCCAACTGCATTTGATTTTATGGACTTTATTGCCTGGACAACATAAGTTAGAATAATATTGTGAAAACCAAAATTATTAATTTGTATACTAGGGGAGTCAGTAATAATAGATGGAGTCTCTAGTGTATTATCGGAAGCTTTCGAAGTCATAGTAAAAACCGAGTTTATTTCATTCGGAGAAAACTTTATTTTTATATTCTCCTTAGAATTAATGCCAGCATTTTTCAAACGTTTCCAAATTTCCTTAGTGCTAAGACCCGGTTTTAGGAAATTATTCATATAATCTTTTTCGAAATATTTGATTAAGTTGCTTACCTTATTCCTCAGATGCTTATCAAAATTGGCATCACTTCTAGAATTCCTCCATATTCTATAGGCTACATCGCGTTCAACTATTGCTCTTTTAATTGTATTGTTAAACTAGGGATTTAATTCCACTTTAGCTTCTACTTCTCTTAATGGAATGAAGTACATATTTATATATATATTGTAAATGGTGTTATTAAAATATTCTAATAAATCATCCAAATTTGTTAGATTGTAAAACTGTTCCCATGGTTGTGCAAGAATCGTTTGGATAATATCATCTATATTAACATTTTTATAATCTCGAAAGCTGTAGTTGCAGCTATTATTTTGTGCAATCGGAATATCATACGTTCCGAAAATCAGATCATGCCTTTATATACTGGGAACATCAACTTGATTAAAATTAATAATACCTTCTAATCGATTTGAAATAACAAGGTCAAGAAGTGTCGATGATGTACCAGTAAAGTGAGTTGGAAATTGCGAGCAGACATTTAGACCATTTTCTTCAAGAAAGTCTTTAAAATTGTTTGTATTTGGATTCGACACAAGTAAATTCGTATTAAAATCACCTGTAATTATTATATCAGAATATAACGGAAGTAAATTTTCGAAGATATCCCTTAGTTTAGATCTATTATCGAATGATCTGCTATTCGGATTTTATATAACTCCAAAAAGAAGTTTTCGAGAGGACAAGTGAACCTCTAAGAAAATGAATTCGGTCCCACGTACATAGTAATCAGAAGGCAAACAACTTTGACTATCACTTCGTATTAGAATGGTTAACAGATCTTGCAACAACAAAACATTTTATTCCCTTTGGAACATATACTGCCACACCACCACCCCTACGCTTGACTCTATCATTGTGAAATATATCATATCCCAATAATTTACACAGTTTATTATTAATATGAGGTTTAAGCCATGTTTCTGAAACTTTAAGCCATGTTTCGAAGCTCATCGATTTTGTTTTTATTTTTTGTATATATGCTCTGGCTATTGAAATGACAGAAGCTTAAAAAACCTTTGTTCGTAATCCGAGCTAATTTAAGAACAGCATTTGTCAAGTTCACATTCCCAATAGAATTTGACGATCTCAGAGCAAACGGCATGATAATTGCTTGAGAAATAGGCACCTGACAGAATATAGAAAAGTAAAATAAATTATTTTTGTATCAATACGGAGTTATTAATTTATGAGAAAGTCGAAAAGAAATTTAATATAAGAAAAAGAAAGAAAAGTAGAAAATATTTTCTTTTCTTTGATTGAAATGTTAAATGGCAATTTGTCAAAATAAGTTATTCAGTAAATTATACAATAAAATACTTCTATACAAATGTAGTGATTATTTTAAATAGTTATTGTAACTACAGACAGAACTTACTTCAAAAGAAAATTTTTATAAAATTAATATTAAATATGTTTTTAAGGTATATTTTTTTTTTAACTTTAGGTTGTAATTTATAATTGAGAAACATAATGCTGATAAATGACTAAGAGCTTTGAGTATTAAAGCATAACTCATCCAGAGAATTAATGAACATCCAATCATTTTTAATGTTTATTTTGATAACGATTTTTCCACTACGAACAGAAAAAGCCCTAATTTTTCCGGCATTTTTTAGGGTCCTTTGCTGCATTATGAATGTGACGAGCGATCGTTGAGAATAATGTGACACTGAGGCAGTATATCTTCACCATCAAATAGAATTCCGGCAGTTTTGGAGATTTTGACGGCACTTATGTATTTGTAGAACAATGCATCCCGCAGATTTGTATCTGCAAAAGTCGCAATTACAACTGGAGTTTTTTGAATCCTCTTAATAGTAAAGTCCGCTGCATTAACATCACACTCAAGTTTTCGAGAAATTGCGAGATCGATTGTAGTTTAAGATTTGGTTCGTTAGCTTGATACGGCACTCCAGTAATTTTTGAATCCCTTGATAGAAACTGATAATCCATTGCATCCATACGTCTTTGAAATTTTGAATTTTCAGTTTCAAATGAAAGCGATATATTTGTGGCCTTTAACTTAATAAGCTCAGGAACACAACACAGAGTGGTTTCATTTATTACATCTTTATTAACATAATCAGCATAGGTCTCATAAATTGTTATTAAAGTATTTTTATCATATGTATATTGTGGCACTAATCAGCAGTTTATAACGAGCTATTGAAAATTGATCATTCTCAATTTTTATATTTAAAGCATTCATTAATTTTGAAAAAATGGACCGTAACTCACTTTGGCTTTCCGATGCAGTATAAGGAATTCCGATCACGTTTAAATGATTTGATAAGAATTCCAATTCCAGAAATTTAGTACGTTGTAACATATTATTTTGTTACATTTCAACCTTCTTAACTCTTGAATCCATTTCTTGATGTATACCAGCAACTCTATTTGAAATCTCATTTACAGTAGTTAGGCAAATTGTAAGGCTAGATCTTAATTCATCAGTAATAGCTGAGAATGTAAATAAGGCTGATTTAGTTGTAGACAATTTAGTATAATAACATTTTGGACAACTCCATGAAATATTATTTAAAGTAAAATACTTGTATTGTATAGGGGAAATGGATACGCAATTTAAATCAAATTCCGAATTACAATCATTGCAATGCATATGCAATTCACCTTTCAATTTTTGTTGGCAGATAGAACAGATATTATCCATCGTTTTAACACGTTTATCTTCATTGGAAAGAGGTGATGGTGGCGTTCTAGTTACACTCATGATGGCTAGTTTGATAAATAGTTAATTTGATGGAGTACCTAATGACTAATTATGCTTTATGTAACAATAAAATCAGCATTCAATTTCATAGCTCAAATGATTAAATTATAACATTTGTTTAATGCAGTACATTTGACAAAAAAATTGATCAGAAATATAAATAGTTGTTTATAGTGTTCCTGTTATGAAAACAAATTTCTGAAAATAAACAAAACAACATTTGTGAGAAAGCACAAATTTTGTTGAATAAACAGTATCAAATTCACAAAAAACCGCAACAAAAGTTTTTTTACAACTTGTTTCAACAACAATCAATTTATCTAAAATTTAATAAATTCAATTAACAGTCATTAAAAAATTGATTGATAATTATTAATTAATATTAGATATTTTCTATAGTAAAAACACAAAGTCACTAAGTTGTTATCATGAACCATATTTGCTTCACCAACTACTCACTAAGTTAATTTTTGTAGGATATTATTATTTTTCACTAATTTTACCAGAGCGATTTCAAAATGCGTGTGTTCAGTCGAACGATTAAACTTTTATTTTCTCTATTCTATCATAAAATATTGGCCTATGTCATAGACTAAGAGCCCGCGACGGCCAGACCTTTGTTATTTTATAAAAGCTAAAAGTTTTTTTGCGCATACCCCCCACTTAGGTAGGAACGATTAGTGACACATAAAGTTTGGATAATGGTGGCTTTGGCAGGGAGGAGGTAACAAAGGGGCCTCCAAAGTTTCGTGAAAGTATAAAAGGTAATTTTTTATATATTCTTCGGGATAGTATTAGAAGTCACGTCACTCATTGCCAGACACTTACTTTCGTGGTAACCCCCTGCTAGACACCCTTAAATTTTATCAATTTGTTAAAGTTCAAGGGTGTCTGGCAGGGGGTTCCCACGATAGTAAGTGTCTGGCATTGGTGACGTGACTTCTAATATTATCCCGAAGAATATATAAAAAAAAATTACCTTGTCATACTTTCACGAAACTTTGGATGCCCCCTTTGTTACCTGCTCCCTGCTGAAGCCACCATGATCCAAACTTCATATGTCGCTAATCGTTTCTACCTGAGTAGGTGGTATGCGCAGAAAAACTTTCAGCTTTTATAAAATAACGAAGGTCTGGCCGTCACGGGCTCTTTGTCTATCATATTTTGTCAGTGATAGAAATTATTGTTTAGTTATTCATTCTTTAACAAAAAATATAAAAAAACCAAAAAAAAGAAAGATTTATGTCCATCAACACCTTTGAACGCATGTTGTTGTGGGACCTTGGTCTTAAAAGGTTTTTATGTGTTATTGTGACACATAATGTAATTGTTATTACACAACACATTTTATTAAAAAAAAAATACACATGGAATGCATATATTCTATATCAGTCGTGAATAAAAACAATTCCATGCCACCAACAAAAAAATAAAACACCTTCAACAGTTGTTCTGGTTGTACTATTTAGGAAAAATGTCATATCACTAATAATAATTTCACCTCATCAATGGAAACGTTTTGTAACGCCAACATTACCTTTTTCGAACTGAAGTTAAACCAGCGATTTTGAAAAAAATAAAAATAAAGTTATAAAGTTACAAAAACCCTCAATACCATTCTAGAATTTACGTCTACGTTGACACATATTATTCCTGAAACTTGTGATGCAACTACAAAGTTTTAAAGGGAGATTTTTTAAGAGTAAGTATCTGTTTTCAGCTAATTTTTAGTAAAATCTTCATAGTATAGCAGTACTTTAAAGGAATACTCTCAAATTTTCGTTAAATCCAAAAGTTATTAAAACACCAAAAAATTAATTTTAGTTCATTTTATTAAATTAACGTTATGTTTACGTCATCATCAGATAAAATTTCTGAGTCAGTTCTGGCTATCTGAATAATGTCAGAAGCTGATTGCGATGACCTGGATGATGATGGCGTGCAATATACAGCATCTCTTCCAGCATCTAGTGCCTTGAAATCTGGTAATGGATAGTTTTTGCAAAAATTTCCTGTATAGGAATCAGTTTTAAAAAAAAAAAACATTAATCATTATTTATTTTAGATTTTTGAGAACAATTAAACTCAAGTAAGTAAAGAAGTAATTAGAATTTTTTCAATTCAAAGGTTTGGTTAAAAGGTTTGGAAAAAAACTCCAATTGACATTTTTCGTGTTTCGGTTGGGATACGAACCTACCCTCGTCAGTGCCCGGCTCGAATCCTTGGGCAGACACGCTATCGGTTACGCCGTTGAGGCGATGACAATTTCAAAGTTGAAACTTCTTCATCATGTAGTGCTATGAATATTGCAACACTACTATATTAAGATGTAGAGCCAATTATTCAATTAGCTGTACCAAGTTATGATGTGAGCCCGGTTTTACTTCAATTGTAATGCGATTTGATTCACTATGTGAGCACCACTCTTAATTTTAATATTAAAAGTCTTGAACACTCGTTAATAGTTTGTTTTATTTATTTGTTCACCAGATTTTTACACAGATGTTCGTATTTACATATATAGTTTTAGGCACTTAGGTAACTAAATTAAAGTGGCCAAACTGGTTGTTGATTAATTGCAACAACTGATTGTTTCGTTAACTGGATAATTTGACTAACTGTTATAATTCTTAACTGAATAGCGTTTTAATCGATTATCTGTTATAACTTACAGATTAGTTAATTTACGAACTTATTGATTGAATAACCTGTAATTTCTAACTGAATAACTTTGTAATTTATTGTTTGCTATAAATTATAGATTAATTAATTTGAAACTTATTGATTGAGTAACTTATAATTTTTAACTGAATAACTTTGTAACTTATTGTTTGCTATAAATTATAGATTAATTAATTTGAAACTTATTGATTGAATAACTTAATAATTTTTAACTGAATAACTTTGTAACTTATTGTTTGCTATAAATTATAGATTAATTAATTTGAAACTTATTGATTGAATAACTTAATAATTTTTAACTGAATAACTTTGTAATTTAATAAAGATTTATCAATTCAAGAACTTATTGACCGCCCGATTGTTACTTGTTGTCTCGACTCGACTCTTGTAATTTTTACCCACGACTGTCTCATTCTTCATTAAAAATATTATTTTTATAACTAAAAAACGATTATTAATTATTATTGTAATCTATTTGACCCACTGAACAACTTTAGTTTTTGTTTTTCTTTCATTTTATTATACTTAAGAATTATGTAATTTAATTTCGCGAATTTAACATTTCTTTTAATTTAATTTAGACAAAAACGATTTTGTAATTTTGAATAACCCAAATAGTGGAAAATTATTTACAAAAACTGAAGTTTTAGTCAGCGTTTGTTTTTTGTTGGTCTATTTATTTTTGAATTTAGATTTATGTTAATTAATTGATTTGTTTGTATATTGGGAAATCTTATTAAAATTGGTTTGAATTTTGGGAAAGAATGTTAGGAAAATGTTAGTTTGGGAGTTTTGGTGTTCTTGGGAAGTTGTTGTGGTAGAACAAGTAATTTGTTTTACTACATTCCTCCCTCCCACGAAAAAAAATTTTGGGATTATCGTTGTAGGGAATTAAAAGGAAATTAGGTAGGGTAGTTTACGATGAGCACAAAATTTTGCCAAGTTATGTAATGTATTTAAAAAGAAGTGAGTATCGAATCTAAGTCTTATTTTGCTTACTGAGTACATAGCTAGATTTATTTTTAGTTTGTTAATTTTCAAAATTATAATTATAGTCTTTAAACCAGATTTAAAGGTACAATTAAGCTTATCTAGATATTATTGATTCTATTTAGTTTCAAAATCAGAAAAAAAAATGTTTAAATCCAAAATCTAAAAAAAATTTCTGTTCAGTCTACGTTATTTAAAATGATTTCTGTATGCTTACTGTAATAAAAAATAAAATGATGATTATGATAAAATTTTAATTTTCATAAAAAATAAGGTTGAACTTGAAAATGAAATGTTTAATATGAAACGTTAGTATTTAGTAAATAAAAAAAATTATGTCAGAATATTTATTAATATTTAATATGAAACATTAGTAATGAGGAAAAAAAATAAATTATGTAAGATTATTGATGTAGGTCAGTAATTCTTATTGTTTTGATATTATGATTATTTGTTTATTATTATGAAACTATTTATAATCACAGAAATTCGTAAAAAAAAGTTTTTAAAGAAATTGCTTTCTTTTCGCAATATGTATTTCTGAATAATAAATTCAGCTATTCTTGTTTTATTATAAAAATAAAATGAGTTCAACAATTTTGTTTATTTGAAATGAATTTTGCTAATTAAATTTGATAATTACATATGTTATGAAATATGAAGACTTAGTAATAGTAAATAAAAATAGTAGTAAAGTATTTGTTTTTGTTTCCGTTAAAAATTATGTTATGTTTGATTAGCTTGCGTATCTTAAAATTATTGTCGTAATATAATATGTATTTATGCTTAATGATTTTAAAATTATTATTTTTATTGATTGTATTGATTATTGATCGGAATCAGTATTGGTAATAAGATTATTGTTTTTCGATTATTATGTTTCTTGTATATTGTATAAATTGTTTAGATTTGACTTATGGTTAAGGCTAGTATTAGGTTTAGGATAAGTTGGTTTGGTTTACTTGTGGTGTATATTAGTATTGTATTTAGGATAGGTTTGTTTGGTTGGCTTATGGTTTAGGTTAGTATTAGGTTTAGAATAGGTAGGTTTGATTTACTTGTGGTTTAGATTAGTATTATGTT
Organism: Diogma glabrata; assembly: GCA_963693315.1. Classification (NCBI taxonomy): domain Eukaryota; kingdom Metazoa; phylum Arthropoda; class Insecta; order Diptera; family Cylindrotomidae; genus Diogma; species Diogma glabrata. The sequence continues at coordinate 135,094 of CAVNZG010001229.1, forward strand.
TAGGATAAGATGATTTGGTTTACCTATGTTTTAGGTTGGTTTAAACGGAATTTGATATTTTTTTAGAAAGCTGTTGTTTTTAAAAATGTGGAAATTTTATCGTTAGAAAGTAATTTTGAAGGAAAGTTATTTCCAATTTGATTTATGTGTTTGATTAATAAATATGTATTGTCCTGAACAACAGTTATGTAAATTTTTGCAATGAAGTTGAAAACTTCTCCTTTGTCGAATATGATTTTACGAGATGCTGGTAGTAAATTATTGTAAAAACAGACACGAAATTTCTGGAACAGACTTTCAAGCCAATTAACTGAATTAGACGAATACGAATGAAATTGTATTATATTGGTTATAATCGGAAGTGTAAGTTGTAAGGCAGTAGTTTTCTTGACATGAATACACGAAAGGCTAAGATATAGTAGAATTGATTTCCACAGTTTGGAAAGTAGTAATGGACAGTGTATTCGATTTTCAATACGTCTGGGTGGGGTTGTACGAAAACGTTTCTGGTTTTGATAAATCTTTTGGTCACGTTTGTTTACAGTTATTTTGTTAGTAGGGTCATTGTCGTTTATCGTAACAGATTGGTTCGTCGTTTTAATATTTTTGGTGTCAGAGTGATAGGGACTGCTTGGTTGGAGCTTAATCGTATGTTGATCGGTTTTGTTTTTTCGAAATTTCATATTTGTGTTAATCGTTTTAGATATACTTCGGCGGCTGTGTAATTTGATATTTTGTTTTTTGTTTGACGATTTCTTTTCCACTACCATAGTTGAGGGCAAATATTGATTTTTCTTGGTTGGGTTTTCTGATTTCTGGATTTTGTTTTTGTGACGATTAGAATTAGTTTGGCATTTCAAAGTGGGAGTTTGTAGTCTATGGTGTGGATAATTTTTGGTATTTTTTAATTTGGTTGGTATTGATGAAATTTGCTTTGTGTTCGAAATTTTTATAGGAATATGCATTAAGTTTCGGGACATGTTTTGTTTTAGAATTTCGGAATACAGAATTGGTGTTGAAGTAATTTCTGATATAACTCGAGATTCGTTTGGATCATTGTCGGGCGTCTTTGATCTAGTTTTGTCAGTCGGAGATTTTTCGATACCTGGAGTTGGGCCAGTCGGAGTTTTCTGGATACTTTGGATGACTGATTTGGATAATTGAACGTTTTTTGTAAGATTGTTTACAAGATGAGTTGGATTGAGTTCTGTAATTTGAATTGGGCCAGTTGGAGTTTTCTGGAATTTTTGGATACCTGATTTGAATAATTGAGCATTTTCTGTAAGATTGCTTACAAAAGGGGTTGAATTGGGCTTTACTTCATATGGGTCGTTTGGTATTTTAGTAAATTTGTTATCATCTAATGTTTCGACTTTTTCTTTTAAATTTGAATTTTGCGAACACGGAGAATTATCAGCAGATCCTTGTGAAAAAGTTGAAGGTAGATTTAACGCTATATTTTCTGGTGCTGATGATGTAGGATTTACTTCAGAATTGTTTGTTAACCTTGATTTTGTATTTTGTAAAAAGTTTGAAGTCGGTATCGGTGCTTCAGAGTTTATATTGAAGTTTGATTTTGATATAAGATTTGTATTTGAATCAGGTCGTTCTGCTTGAAAGTTTGTATTATTGTTGTTTTCTGTTTGGCTACAAGGTATTTGGGAAACTGGATGTGACGGGTATGAGTAATACAAATTTTCATGATATTTTGATATTGAAATAAATGTTGGATATTGCGTAGAATTAGAAAGGTTTGGTTTGGGAATATTGGATGTAGTCTGAACATCAGGAAACGATGGAAAAGATGACATATCAGATGATGGATGCAGTGGAGTAATTTGATCTACGTTTTGATTGTGTGGTTTTATATTGTTATTCAGTAATGTCGGTTGAGAAGGTTTGTCAGTGTTTGTTATACTTTGTGAAGTAGTGCATACTGTGGTTGCAAATGTGCAATTAAATTGAGAAGATCTAGGCTGATTAGAATCAATATTTGAATTATCGTTTGCAAAAGGTTTTGAACTGGGTTTCACTTCGTTTGAGTCGTTTAGAATCTTAACTTTTTCGTCATTATTTACTGTTTCGTGTTTTTGTTTTAGATTTAAATTCTGTAGCGGTAAACTTTCTATTTTATCTAAATTTTCGGTTAGTTTAGAATTTGAGCTAATACAAACTTTGTTTAATTTGTTAATTTCGTTGTGTAAATTCTGGATTTGGGTTTCTGATTGTAATAGTTTGGTATTTAACTGGCTAGTAGCATAGGAGTAGTCTTTGAGTTTCGTTTCATATTCGTTCGTAAGGTTTTGCTGAAGAGAGTATAAATTTGCTTGTATTTGTAATAACTGACCGATTTCAGATTTATGTGACTGATTTTCTTGTAGTAGATTGTTTGTCATTATTTTATGGGATGATTCTTGTTCTTTTATTTGCGTTTCTAAAAGGCCAATTTTGTGATTGAGGTTTATATTTTCCATTGTCAACTTTTCGTTTCTGTTATTTTCTGTTTGTAAGAGATTTTCGTGCACTATAATTCGCTCTTTTAAATGCGCATTTTCATTAGTGAATTGGTCCTTTACTCTCTGTTCATCAAGTTGATGTGATATTATGTAATCGCAAGCAATTTTATATTGTTCAATTGTTTTCTCTTGTTCCAGTACTTGGTTGGTAAGAAGTTCGTTGGTCTTTATGCTTTTTTCTATTATCTCGTCTAGTCTAAGAATTTCTGAACGAAGTGTATGAGCTACCCTTTCATTATCTATTGCTGTATGTGAGAATTTTCTACGACTATTTTGGGAACGGGAAACATTTTTATTTCTTCCAGAGAAACACTCAGTACTGTACCGACTGTCGTACTCTTGTTGGTAATGACCTGCCATATTTGATTATTTTTTGATAGGATTGTAGGATTGTATTCGGGAAGAGAGAAAAAAAATGCTAAACAACTTTCGAAATTCTGATAAAATTTTCCAAATTAAGTGATATTTAGATAAGAAAAACTACTGATTTAATTTAATATTATACTATTGAACTGCCTGATCTAACTTACTACTAAAGTTTTGTTTTAATCTAATTTTAAGTATATTGTAAAAACTTAAGCTTACTCTTATATGGTGTGGTGAACGTTGATCCTGATGATCTGGTAATTGATGTAGTGGATGTTGATGTTGGTGTTGTCACACTGATGGTTCTTAATCTTTTATACCTTTCAGCTGCAGGGGGCTGGCTCATTTATTCTTCACTCCTTTAAATTCCTTACTTCCTTTTGTCGGTAAGGATAACCGGCTGCGCCAAATGTAGTGCTATTAATATTGCAACACTACTATATTAAGATGTAGAGCCAATTATTCAATTAGCTGTACCAAGTTATGATGTGAACCCGGTTTTACTTCAATTGTAATGCGATTTGATTCACTATGTGAGCACCACTCTTAATTTTAATATTAAAAGTCTTGAACACTCGTTAATAGTTTGTTTTATTTATTTGTTCACCAGATTTACACAGATGTTCGTATTTACATATATAGTTTTAGGCACTTAGGTAACTAAATTAAAGTGGCCAAACTGGTTGTTGATTAATTGCAACAACTGATTGTTTCGTTAACTGGATAATTTGACTAACTGTTATAATTCTTAACTGAATAGCGTTTTAATCGATTATCTGTTATAACTTACAGATTAGTTAATTTACGAACTTATTTATTGAATAACCTGTAATTTCTAACTGAATAACTTTGTAATTTATTGTTTGCTATAAATTATAGATTAATTAATTTGAAACTTATTGATTGAGTAACTTATAATTTTTAACTGAATAACTTTGTAACTTATTGTTTGCTATAAATTATAGATTAATTAATTTGAAACTTATTGATTGAATAACTTAATAATTTTTAACTGAATAACTTTGTAACTTATTGTTTGCTATAAATTATAGATTAATTAATTTGAAACTTATTGATTGAATAACTTAATAATTTTTAACTGAATAACTTTGTAATTTAATAAAGATTTATTAATTCAAGAACTTATTGACCGCCCGATTGTTACTTGTTGTCTCGACTCGACTCTTGTAATGTTTACCCACGACTGTCTCATTCTTCATTAAAAATATTATTTTTATAACTAAAAAACGATTATTAATTATTATTGTAATCTATTTGACCCACTGAACAACTTTAGTTTTTGTTTTTCTTTCATTTTATTATACTTAAGAATTATGTAATTTAATTTCGCGAATTTAACATTTCTTTTAATTTAATTTAGACAAAAACGATTTTGTAATTTTGAATAACCCAAATAGTGGAAAATTATTTACAAAAACTAAAGTTTTAGTCAGCGTTTGTTTTTTGTTGGTCTATTTATTTTTGAATTTAGATTTATGTTAATTAATTGATTTGTTTGTATATTGGGAAATCTTATTAAAATTGGTTTGAATTTTGGGAAAGAATGTTAGGAAAATGTTAGTTTGGGAGTTTTGGTGTTCTTGGGAAGTTGTTGTGGTAGAACAAGTAATTTGTTTTACTACAATCACTTATTTATTTTTTACTTTAGTTGAATTTTTCCACTGTCATTAGACTCCTTATTATGGAAATGGTTTAAGATTATAGGGGATTTTTTGCATTAAATTTCTAGACAATACTTTGTGTGAATTCATAGAATGGGGAACATTTCTATTGTAATTAACATCCTAAGTGACGATTGTATAGTCATTATTGACTGTTTCCAATCAATGTGAAATCAATGGCTGACTCTTGGTCAATTTGTAGTCAGTGGCGGATTATGCCTTTAAGGGGCCTGACAAAGGGGCAGAACAAAATTTTGGGGCTAAATTTAAGATTTTACCAAAAATTTTATATGTATTTCTGACCAACAAAACATTTTTATTCTTTAAGTTTTTTAATAAAAATATAGAAAATTTGATAGAAAAGTGGAAAGAAATCCAAAATCATTGATGAAAACTTAAAACTCAAATATACTTCAAATGCCCAAAAAATACTTATCTGGATTTAATGTTTTTTTCAATAATTTTGCGATTAATATAATAACAGCCCATTGCAAATAAAGTTTTAGTATTGATATTCATTCGTAACAGTGGAACTTTTCAAAACAAAATGTTTTTCCTACGCCCGATAGTGAAAGTAGAGTTTTTAAGCTGTCAGTTGATGGTTGAAAGGTTGTATTTGCCGCTTAGTTGTATTTGCCGATGTTTCATTGCCGCTCGCCGAGCTGAAAGTAAATTTATACATACAGTAAAAAAATTATTTATTGATTTCTTGGTCTCGACAATTTTGGATATATAAGCATGCATGACATTTTCTGAATAAGATGATCCAACTTTATTCATTTTGCACCATTTAACGAACAATTCATATTCTCTTTCATACCTTTTTTTTGATTTTTGTGGTAATAAATTTAAAATTACACTCTCCGCGGCTTCTACGATGTGTGGCGGAGTGGAATCTATTTCATTTTCATAACTGCTATCGATAGTTTCAATAAATTTTATTATATTGCAAATTTACGTGTTTACTATTTATACAATATTTATTGATAAAATAAAATGGAACGCAAAATTTCCTTTGAAACGATGTAGCAAGGCTAATATGATAGAAATAAAAATAATTCTTTACAGAGATTAAATGTAAATCTTTATCTAGGTTTGATCAATTTGAAGCGGGTGGAGGAAAAATAGCATGCATGCTTCAAGCGTAAAGTGACTTTTGTGCTCGGGGGCGATTCAATTTCAACTCCGAGCACAAAAGATTAACTTTCCGCTTTAAATATGCAATATACTATTTTCTACGGTACAAATTGGAAAACGTATACATTAAAAAATTATAAAACTATCAAATTAGAATTATTAAAATAAATACATGGAAAAAAGTAATACAAATTGACAACCTAACACTTTTAAATGTGGAATAGTATAAAAAAAATCTTTAGGTTTAAAAATTTTGGTTGAATAAACATCTGATATTTGAATACCTTTAAAATATCATTACTATTTGTCGCGAGGGGGCCAAAGGTGCATGTGGAGCCATAGGCAGCCGCCTTTTCCGCCTCTATGGTAATCCGCCACTGTTTGTAGTCCTATATGTATTAACATATTAGACTACATTAAGGGAATTTAAATTTATTTTGTATTTTTGAGATCAATTAAACTCAAGTAAGTATAGAAGTAATTGGAATTTTTTCAATTCAAAGGTATGGTTTAAAGTTTTCTCAGAAAAAACTTCGACTCACATTTTTCGTGTTTCGGATAGGATGGGACCTAAAATTTGCCGTGAAAATAGAAAAAAACCGAAAAAAAGGCTTTTTCGTTTTTAATTTTTATCTCCCGCAAAAAAATTTTTTTCACACAACTCGGTGGAAACTTACCTTATTATGTCCCTTATAGACTGTAATTTTTTAAATCAAAATGTTTATTTTTACGTTTAATTTTGATTTTAAACCCAAAACGTGACCTAATTTTCACACGAAAATTCTCCTGTATAGAAAACAGTTTTTTCAAAAAAATCATTAATCATTATGTTTGTTGAAATGTCTACTTTTAGATGGTATAAAAAAAATAAGCATTACCAAGAAAAACTTTTCCAGAAAATGCGAAAACTAAATAAACTTGTTTTTAAAAAGTTATTTTTCAATTATTGTTTAAAATTTTTCATCATTTGTTAAAATTTACAGTTGAAATACTTAAAAAATAAACATCATTTTTTGGAGAAATTTTGTGGACAATTAAACTCAAGTAAGTAAGAAAATAATTTGAATTTTTCAATTCGAAGGTATGGTTGGAAATGTCTCAGAAAAAACTCCTTTACTCATTTTCGTGTTTCGGATGAATTCGAACCGCCTCATCAGGCCATGTTCGAATCCGTTTGTAGACATGCTGTCAATTACACCACTAAGGCGACGACTATTTCGCAGTTGAAAATTCATCATCACTTATTTATTTAAGTTGAATTTCTCCTCTATCATTAGACTCCTTATTATGGAAATGTTTTTACATTACATGATAATTTTTGTATTAAAGTTCTAGACATTACTTTTGTGCAAATTCGTGGATGGGGAATATTTCTATTCTAATTAACATCCTAAGTCACGATTGTATATTCATTACTGATTGTTTCCAATCAACATTATTTCAAAATTTATAAAATTTTGATTAAATGAAACATTTTTTTAAAATATTTTGCTTGCGGGAAAAAAAAGTATGTGATGTACAGACGTAAGCCATTTTGGACTTAATGTAAAAACCTGAGCTTTACGTCCTTGCATCATAATGTACTATTTTAGGCAAAATATTGTAAAATTTAACTTGACTGCCTGTAGGGAGAACGTTAAAGTCTTACTTTTTTGACATATAATCAAAGCGGCTGCAAAGAAATGCAATTTATTCATTTTTTTTAGTTTTCATATTTTTGCTTTCATATTTTTACGGCGGTAGTAAACTGTGGCCATTTTCATTCCATATTTTCACGGCTGCAGTAAAATAACATATTATGTTGAAAAAAACTCATCACATGTTTGTAAAAAACTTGATGTATTAATTTAATATTTATAAAAAATTTAAACGTTTTCCGAAAAATAGTGTATTTGATTCGGAGCTAAAATGACCTTTTATGTTTCGTCTATAAATGTCAGGACCGCTATGGACGGCCGCTAAGCTAAAGACGCATTCCCGAGGCGAGATGAAAACGTTTTACGTTTGTGAAACTGCCTCACTTGACGCTTATAACGCGTCTCGTTTAACAAATTTTCACTCACGAAAAAACATTATATTTATCCCTTGTTATAGCAAAATTTGCTAAATTCTATAACATTATTGAAAAAAAAAAACATTTTTATAGGAGATTAATCTGGCATGAAAATAGACTTTTTATATGCTATCGTAGACAAAATTATTAATTTCTTCGTTGGTTGTTAATAATATTGATTAATTTTGTATAAAGTTCGTCAATCAATATATAAAAATAGACTTTGTTTAACCAAAGTGAAATTTATTTGCATTTGTCAATTTGTTTCTAGGAAATAATTAACGAAAATTAATTAATATCTATCTTATATTTTTTAAGTATTTCAACTGTAAATTTTAATAAACGATGAAAAATTTTAAATAATGATTGAAAAATAACTTTTTAAAATCAGGTATATTCAGTTTTCGCATTTTCTGGAAAGTTTTCCTTGGTAATGCTTATTTTTTTACACCATCTAGGGTGGATAGGAGGTTGAAAAGAGACGTTTCTAGGATATAAAGGAGACGTTTCAACAAACATAATGATTAATGTTTTTTTTTTAAAAACTGTTTCCTATACAGGAGAATTTTCGTGTGAAAATGAGGTCAATATTTTGGTTTAAAATCAAAATTAAACGTAAAATAATTGTTTTGATTTCAAAAAATTACAGCTTATTCGGGACATAATAAGGTAAGTTTCCACCGAATTGTGTAAAAAAAAAATGTTTTTGTGGGAGATAAAAATTAAAAACGAAAAAGCCTTTTTTCTCGGTTTTTTTATTTTCATAGCAAATTTTAGGTTATGTGAAAAAATGGACGGTGTAAAACTTATAAACCTTTTTATTACCTACAACTTTACTTCAAACTTTTTTCGATAGAAGGTTTCGCTAGTTTCGCTGAAAATCATTAAAATTTTCTACCCTTAAAAGTTCACCCCATTTCACCCCCGTAGGGATTTAACATATGTTTCCCATCATTTTCGCAATATTTTCTTATTTATCCAATAGTTTTCATCTTTTTACTAATTTTTTCCATTTTTTGTCTGTTTTTAAGGTATCTAGACTGGTCTACATATTTCGCCTTAATAAGCATTTCTTTCTTTTTAAAACATATAATTACAACATTTGTTTTAATATTATTTTTTCAAAACGGCGAGGCCAACTTCAACTCGAAATACAATAGCTTCCCATATCAGAAAGTTAAAAATTGTTTTAAGGGTTCAACTGTTTTTCATTGGTAATATGCATTTCTTTCTCTTAGGATGACATCCAACACAATATTAACACAATATAACCCAACCTTTGTTTTCGTTTTTTTTTTTTTTCCAAATTATGAGACTAACTTTATGTTAATGTTATAGAATGTTTTCGTAAGTGATGTGAAATTATTTTTGAGTAGCCCATTGCACACAGTCCTAGCACAATACAGCACACCCTTGGTTTTTTATTTGTTTTTAAAATGGTGGTACTAACTTTTACTAAAAATAATGATTTTAGCGTTATGAAATTTTCCCATTATTGATATAATAATTTTATTGAGTATATTTAGGTAGCACAACGCTAGCAAAACAATAAAGCACAACATTTGTTTTACTTTTTTTTAAATGGTGTGACCATAACAATCGAAAAATAGTTTTAGAGTGTCAACTTTTTTCATTGAAGATATGGAATACTTTCTGAGTAGAACAGCCAGCACAAGTGTATCACAATACAGCACAGCCTTTCCTTTGTATTTTTATCCAAAATGGAGGGGCTGAGTAAGAGAACATTACATTTTTATAGATACCAAAACTTTTCAAAATTTGCAATGAACAATTGTGTAATCTTAGTTCAAGAATTCAACATAATTATAAATATGTGCTGGTGATAATGTTTCGATTTAGAAATCATCTGCACATGAAAATTAAAATATGATTCATCATCGCGTTTGTGATTGAGTACTTAAGGCACCGAGATTTCAAACTATGGTGCCTCTGATAAGTATTAGTTCATTTTCAACACGAAACATACACAAACAATTTTCGAAGAAGTTTTTCTAAGATAAAATGAATAATGATTTCGAATTGCAAAAATGCATATCATTCTAATAGTTATTTAAGCGTAATAATTAAAATTCTTCCTGAATTCAGAGATACGTTTGCTCGCGTCGATACAAATGACATGCCAAATTTACAGATTTTTCAATAATTGTAGAAAAAAGTTTACATTCAAAAAATATTCAAGCCCTATCTAAATCAAATCGTTTAAAGACAAAATAAAACATTTATGTAGTCAAATCAAAATTTTAAAGTCTTTTATATGAAATTCAAATGTGTCATATTTTTATAATATTCGTATATCAAGACTTAAAATGTTTCAATATATTTTTTCATAAACAAAAAGCCCAGATTTTTTTTAACATTTTCCAACGCACAAACAGTTTTATGACAGACAGACGACTCAACGTACTTAAGGGAATTTGAAAGATTTTATTTTATTTTCTTATTTTATTTTCGTTGTAGTTCTATATGACTTTGACATATTTTTTGTACGTGATGATACCAAAAATGAAACGAAAGAACAGGATTGAGGGGATTTGATGTAAATGGATGAAATATTCCTTAAATGTGTTTTGAGGTTAAAATGAAACATAAATTACTACTGATGGTGGAAACACAAAGTTATTTTTGGTTTGTCACAAATTTTTTTTAATGATATACTAAGTTGATCATCATAAATCATTTTTTCGTAGTTGTTTCAATTTAATGAAGTTTAAATCGAACAAGTGTTTTGGTTATAATATTTATTGTCATTATCGTACATGCTAAAGTTATCTGTTGTGTTGTGTTTGTGTTATGCTAGTTTTGTAATTAAATTTCATTTATCTGCCAAAAACAATCTCTGTCCCTATTTCCACAATTAGTAAAATCACACGATAATTTTGTACATTAATGTTTTGGTTTCTGCTTGGGTTTATGTATGAATAATAGATTTCAACAAAACAAAACAGCAATACGTTTGTAAAAACAAAACTTACAAATTACTTAACAATTGACACAAATAACATTATACGTTATTATTACACCATTAATGTCCAAACAAAAAAAACATCCCAACCATATATCCTAACTAAACAATATAAACTAAGACAAAAAAAAATGGAGAAACACAAAACATTAAATTTTCTATTATTTTTGGTCTAACAACATGAAAAATAAAATAAACTACAAAGGAAAAAGGCGTTTTTCTCCAAAAGTTTAATTTTTTTTCTGTTATTTATTTAAAGGATTTGTAGTTTTATCCTTTATTTTATGTATGGTGAATTCTTTATTATTTTTTTGTGGTTGTATGAGAGAAGGAGGATTATCTGTAAGACCAACTATTATTTGGTTAAATATAAAAATAAATTTTGCTTCTGGGAATGCTTTAATAGATAAATCGTAATTGAGTGACCTTATATAATGCCAGATTAGTGAACTTTATAAAAATGAAATTGTTATCACGTTTTATAAAATCAGGCAGTCATGCTTGGAGTATTTTGATATTATTAATTAAGTTATTGTAAGTGAAAACTATATTATTATAGTGTATTACAACAAGAGTTGTAGATAGCATTTTACATGCAAGGGAAATATTGCGCGAGGAAAATGTTGGGGCGGAAAAAAATCACATTTTCGAAAATAAATCGAAAACAGTGTTTTTGAAAATTACACAAAAAATTGGTTTAGACTAGCAAAACAATAACCTTTCATATGACACCCCACTTTTCAAGTGTAAAAATATTCTGTTTTCAAAATTTCTTTTCTCAATAACAATTTAAAAGATAAGACGACCGCTATAATTTTCGATCAATCCTTACTGCATGATAACCTTAAATTTTTCAATTTTTTTCTTTTTTTATGTTGAAAGTTAAAAGCACACGTTTATGGTAATAACTCCAAAATTAAGCAGTCGATAATGCATTTAAATTTTTTTTTCAACTTATTTTTAACCAAAATTGATAGTTTAATTTGATGTTCAGAACGAGACCTAAAATCTTCACACGGTCTGTAGCAATCAGGTTATCTTGTCCTTATCATTTTACTGATCTCTCCAGTTTTTTTTATTTTAAAATTCCTAAATCCCTTGTAAGTCCCTGCTATTGAAATTTGAGTTAACGTGAAATATCACATACCACTGGAAATAGAAGTGATATATTACAAACCAAGGTGATATTTTAGAGACGCTGGCAGATGATCTGTAACGGTAACACCTTCAATCTAAGCTGTGGAAAATTCATTTATAATGGCACGCCACTGCTTGCTCGAAGAAACGAGGCTTCATATAATACTATATCTGAGCTTTAACCCTTGAGGAGCACAGATTATTGGCAAACTCCTTTTATTTTTGTTCCTGCAAATTTTCAAAACAAATTTGCATTTGACCAAATATTTTAGCTTATTTTTTCTATCGTATCATGAAATATTGGCCTATGTCATACATTTTATGTTAAAGAATTACTTCAATCAAACTGAAAGACCTAAGTATGTATAACATTCTCAAGCCAAAAATGAAATTCTTACCCCCACTTTACTGGCATTTCTCGACTTTTAGGATCTACTGATTCTAGAAAAGGAAAACAAAATGTACGGCCGGCCGTCATAACCGATGAAATCTAGAAAACCGATGAGGGATTCCAAAATTTTTTGTTTCTAAAAATAAGTATACTCAATGGTAAGAGCCGAAAGGAAGACGTGTTCAGTAACTTTACCAAAAGTGTGCCAAACAAATCATCAAGTGTGTCAAAACTAGGAAATATACATATTTTTTGCTTAAAATACGTTAATTTTAAGTGATTACGAATAGGAACCTTGAATTTCCTAATCTTCCTAATCCTTTCCAAATCTTGATGGTGAGGATGGTTGAGATTGGTATGTGAGATAAAAAACTAGATTATTGCATTATAAGTTTGTCAAAAATATTGTCAAGTGTCAAAAGTATGATTTTCATTTTTTTTACCCATTGCTTGGAAAAAAATGAAATAAATTATTTGTATGACATGAAATGTGATCGAACATGAAATCGGACATGCAAATTTTTGATTTTGTTATAATTTTTGAAATGGTTTTATAATTTTGAAAAATTTTGTTTGCATTATTGATTTTGTAAGAATTTCCGGAGTATTTCTAGAGTAATAATAATAATATAATAATAAAGACGTTTATTGAGTATAAAAAGTTTAAAATACAATACATTGGTAATTTTTTATAGATTCAACTCAACAAATCATCTAGACAATGGCCTTAGCCGTCTGCCAGGTTGCTTATTATTTTACGTGTTTATTTAAATTTAAGTTGTGTGTAATATTATAGTGATTTTTAAAATAAAATTAATAATTTATAGAAAATATATATCGAGAAACTAAAATATTGAGAGAAGATAACATAGAAATATAATAAAAAGGACAAAACAAAGTGTTAGTATGTGTTTATCAATTTTTAAAAAACATTTAAGATACTAAACAATTAAAAATTAAATTCATTTATCAGAACGCATCTAAAATTCAACACGCGAAGAAGATAGTTGTACAAGTTATCAACATCACAGTTCAGTATATATAAGAACTCACTAAATGAAAGATATTCCCTCTTAAACCATATTTGTCTTTGATCTATAAAAATGGGACACAGTGCTACGAGATGAAAGGTAGTTTCCTGTTCGCCTAAGTTACATAACGAACATTGATCAGACGCATTGCTAGACCACGCATTTCCATTCAGCTTCAGAAGAGCTCCTCTTGCCTTAAAGATGATGCTTATTTTATGCGGTGTATTTTTATCAATAAAATAACGTGAAAAACCCTCATGTTCAAGTGAACAGTAATGCTCATCATGGCTTGAAGCTCGGGCTAAATTTAATGCGTCAGACAAATCAATTACATCTATTTTTTCTAAAATTTGTTTCGTAATGTTTTTTAGATTTTGAATATCAGCAAAATCTAATCTAGTTAAAATTCCGCATTTGGTAGCTATAATCTGCCACTGTGGTACCCAGAATGTATGCATTTCAATTGTTTTCAGTGCCAATATTTTAACAATCCTTTGATCTGCTAATTGAAGAACTTTTATTATATAATTAAAATGTAGTTTTAAGGTATAGGAATAGAGTTTTTTAACATTTAATTCTACTTGAAACATATAATTAGGGGTATTCTGGGGTAGGAAGAGCAGTTTTTTAAAAAAGAAACGCTGTACCTTTTCAACCTCTTCGTATTCATTGTAACCAAAAACTTGCGCTCCATAGCATAGAACAGATCTTGCT
>CAVNZG010001230.1:0-22713 GCA_963693315.1 Diogma glabrata
TGTGAGAACGCTTAAGGTGTTGAAATTATTTCCAAATAATCTTATTCTATTCCACAAATTTTATTAAACACTTATACGCTAAAACGAAACCAAATTTGAAAAAGCAATTAGAAGAAACATTAGAATGGAACTCATAGTGTTGAAGAGAGCCTTGGCAGCCTTAAAAAATGAAACAGGTGAAACTATTTATGCAAGATTTCACAAGCAAGATAGGATGTTTAATATCTTTGGTTGTTTTATAATTCTTAAGATATTATTTTCACTTTTGTAAATGCACAAATAAATATTTATTTTATTTATTATTACTTCAATTCATAATAAAAACACTTCAAACTTTATTTCAATTAATTTTGTGTATTTAATATCATGAACAATTTACAGAAATAATTGTAATGATTGCACTGAACAATTATACAAGACAAGAGGTTTTTAATTGCTAGAATATTTTATATTGTTACGATTACAGAAAAATCTAGACGATTCAAGAAAAATCAAGACAATTACGGTCACTTCCAGGAAAATCAAATCAACAAAATACTACAACAAATTAATGAATTGAATAGTGTTGTTGTTGTACTTCTTAGAACTTGGGTCGACAAAATAAATAAAATTGAATGATCTTATGAATCAAATCAGCATAACGTAATGTAATCGAATATTCTACTATTTTCTCAAGGTTTCTAAAAAGTGACCTCGAAATTTCTGGAACTTAAACAGAACGGTATATAAGCAATTGCCTCTTGTAGATTAATAATTAGTGTTATTTTAAACCTGCGATAGTGAAGTTATAATTATAAAAGTGATTTTTAAATTAGTTTTTGTGAATAAAATTTAAAGTGTTATTAAGTAGAAATAATTTGTGTATTATTTTAAACGTTGTATTACTGGAAATTTCTACAAGCAACCGTTGAAGTTTCTGAAGCTGTTGAAAGAATATTCTAGTTCAGAATATTGTTTGCTGTATTGTTTGCTGTATTGTTAGGATTCCGAAAGCTGGCTTTACACGGTCTATGGATACCGTAGATTGTTTTCCGTTTACTTCCACAACAAACTTTTTTCTTGTGCTACGAATTACCTTGAAAGGGCCTTCGTAGGGAGCTGTAAGAGCAGGTTGGACCTTATTGGTTCGAATAAAAACATACTTGCAATTATTTATATTTTTAGGCAAAAATATTGGCTTAGTCGATTTTCGAGTATCGACTGGTTTTAGGTTGCGCATTGTTGCGCGAAACCGTTCCAAAAACAAGTTGTGGTCCATAGTGACATTAGAAGGAGTGGGCTCAAAAAATTCACCCGGTAATTTAAGAGTTTGACCGTATACTAAGTCAGCTGGTGTGCATTTCAGATCTTCGATAAAAGATACTCATAAACCCAAAAGAATAATAGGAAGCTCGGCACTCCAGTAGATAGTATCACCACGAGCTATAAGTGAACTTTTGAGGGAGCAGGGGAAGCGCTCAACCATTCCCTTGGCCTGTGGATGATACGCATTGGTTCGAATCCTATGAGACCCTAGTAGTTTAGTAAGTTCAGAAAAGAGCTTGAACTCAAACTGACTCTAACGATCTGTCGTTATCTCGAGGGGAAGCCCAAACCTCGGAATGTACTGCTCAACGAATGTTTTTGCAATAGTGGTAGTAGTCATATCTGAAATATGACTACTACGTATGCCTCAGGCCAACGAGTAAACCTGTCAACGATGGTAAAAATGTATTGTTTCCCTTCGGGGGGAGGTAAAGGCCCTACAATATCCATATGAATATGTTGAAATCTCCCCGATGGCATTGGAATATTAGCGACTTCAGAACGTATGTGTTTATCCACTTTTGATTTTTGACATGCGATACAAGATTTGGCCCAATTGTTAATGTCTTTATTGAGGCTAGGCCAAAAATATCTTGATGAAACAAGTTTGCGTGAACCTCGTTACTCTCGGATGAGAAAATTTGTGCAGATTTTGAAAAATCCGTCTCATAGAAACTAGAACATATGGTCTATTCGTGCCGGTAGATGTTTCACAATATAATGAGAGATTAGGGAATTCGAATTTGTCAATTTTGAATTTTGAATTAGTAGAACGATTTAAATCTGAGAGAAGATTTTCTAATTCGACATCTGTGACTTGAGCTTGAGCAAGTTTGGCTAAATCAATCCCGATGACTTCCAGCTTGGTAATCTCTGGATCGTTAATACGTGATAAGCAATCCGCGACCACATTATCTTTCCCGTTAACGTGCTGAATTTCATTTGTGAATTGCGAGATAAAACTCAAGTGAGTCGTTTGCCGTGGACTTCTTTCAGTTTTTGTGAAAAGTGCCTTGGTTAATGGCTTGTGATCGATGAATGGCTGTGTAGATTGTAAACTGACGACCCTCTAAAAAATAACGAAAGTGTTTGATAGAAAAATAAATGGCAAGTAATTCCCTGTCGAATGCTGAGTACTTGATTTCTGCTGGAGACAATTTTTTTGAGAAAAACGCTAATGGTTCCCAACATCTTTTAGAATATTGTTGCAACTCTGCACCAATCGCCGTATTTGATGCATCAGTAGTGATACTGAATGTGCCTTCATTCAATGGATGTGCTAGAAATGTGACTTCAGCTAACGCACTTTTGACTTCGGCGAATGCAGATCTGCAACATTTGGGCCTTGTAAACGGAATTTTTTGGTCATTTAACCTTTGCTGGTAGTAATCGTTGCTAAGTGTGCGTGAATAGGCGATAACAGTTCGGCTAACTTTATTCCATCAGGAGTTATTTTGTGTCTGAGGAAATCAAGAACAGGAACACCAAAAATACATTTTGAAGATTTGATTTTTACATCAAACTCTATAAGTTTTTCGAAAAGCAGTTTTAAATGCTTTTTATGTTCTTCCTCATTTTTAGAAGCCACAAGGATGTCATCAATATATACGAATATTGGCAAATCAAGTTCTTTTATAACATCGTTCATGAAGCGTTGGAAAGTTTGGGCCGCATTCCGAAGACCGAAAGGCATTCGAAGAAATTCGAATAAACCAAATGGTGTAGTGATTGCCATTTTAGGCACATCTTCGGAAGCCACAGGGATAATGTGATAAGCCCTGATCAAGTCAATCTTCGAGAAAACTGAACAACCGCGTAAATTCATTGAGAAGTTGTGGATATATGGTATCGGATACCTATCCGGAATTGTAACGGCATTGACTCTACGATAGTCACCACAAGGTCTCTAGTCGTTATCAACTGTTTTCTTGATCAAGTGGAGTGGAGACAATACCGGTGATGATGAGCTCAAATTCAGTTTTTGCAGCTTTGTGTTTCGTTGCGTTGATGCGAAAATGGAAGACGACCTTTAGACCGTAATATAGTGCACTACGTTATGCTTTACTAGAGCATTATAATTAGGTGATTCTTTTAAATTGGGGTTTGAAACCAATAGAGAACCATAATTTGTGTTGATCGAATATTGCTTTGGAGACGGAGTTTGTACGCATGCAGTCATTGTATTGATAGATAAACCAGTGGATGTATCAATCAACCGTCTTCGTTTAAGGTCTACAAGAAGGCCGTTGCTGCTTAGGAAATGCGCACCTATAATATGTCTGTCAACCGAAGCAAGAATGAATGGTAAGGTAAAACTGCGCCTTAGCCCAATGTTTATATTTAGTAGTTTGGATCCGAATGTGTGAATTATCGTACCATTGGCAGCGGAAAGTGATAGATTTGGATCATGAGGCTTCATTCCTTAGAATACTTAAAAAGGAGTACTGAAAAATCAGCTCCAGTGTCTACGAGAAATGTAAGTTTGTTTACGGAGTCTTTAACAAATAAACGGCGGCTTTCCAACAGTCTATTATCTGAAGCGTTGATAGCAGGTTGGTTTAGTTTTTTGAATTTGATTGAGACACTGGCTTTTTGCCTTGGAAATTACACGGTGGAGTATATTTCTGTGCCCTATTACCCCACTTTACCACAAGAAATATGTCCCGACCGTTTTTCGTTCACGTAACTTGGGAGATCTTGATTTAGCCTTTATGAATTTCCGAAAAAAAAGAATGAAGTTTAAAAAAAAGATTTGACGCAAAAATTAAAATACAACCAAAAAGTCATAAGTTAAATTCAATAATATTTCATTTATACTTCACATTGATATAAAGTTATTATAAAGTTTACGATATGCGATATAAAAAAATATCCATGATAACCAGAGCGTTATGAGAGGGTTGAGAGTTGACAATAGTTATTTACATATCGAGGACTTAAACAAGAAGATTACGCTCGCGATTTATGTTGGAGTTTGACGCGAAGCGAAGGCTTTTATTGAACCATGGGCGAAATCTTCCTTTCAACCTGAATATACAACGTTTTACGCACAACTGAAGTGTAAAATAAATCGGTTTTTGAATTTTATAAACTTGCTAGACATTTTCAAAAACCCGAAAAAAACTAAACATGATTTTTACTATAAACAAGGGCTGGTATGTTCGGGTAAACCGGTAACCAAGTAATTAACCAAAATTTTAGTTACGCAAATATCCGGGTATTAGATCGACTCGGATGTTGCAACAAAAATTTTAAAGGCACTCTCTCTGACGGTCGCATTTTTGATTTAGACAAAAAATAGTAATCTGACAATTTATATTGCAAGTTATGTTCGTATTTGAAGAAAATGCGTCAAAAAATTATGAAACATAACTTATGGAGCAATTTAGATGCCGATTAGTCCAAATGAGATTAATACAATGAATAAACTAATTTTCAGAAATACTTCTATCATTAGCTTAAAATGTAGACCATTGAAAAATTTCTGAGGACTCTCACCAAAGCGACTAGTGAAAATTTGTTTTAATTTGTTTGCCCATGAAAATCGAAGATGATGGAGGGTGATAAAGGAGGTAATATAATTACTGTTATATCTGATCATGGAATTTTGGTAAAAAGAAATGAATTTTTGCAATGCAAAAAATATAACGAAACAGCTTCCTAAATTACTTATTATCACGTCTACATGCATATGAGAACAACATTAGAATTATAGATTAAAGATCAAGCTCTTCCGATGAAGAACGAAAACGTCATATACAAGTATAAGAACTAAATAAACCCCAAAAATTTTAACGTTGAGTTTGAGTAATCACTAGGATTTATGGAGACATATGGAAGTAAACGGAGTCGATTTATTTCTAGCAATAAATCCTACATCCACGGTATGCGAAGAGTGATTTTGTTAACTGGATATACAATAACCTCGCTTTAAAGTGGGTTAGCTTCTTGTACACTTAATGGATTAATGTTGTCAAAATACTGTTTTAAAAAAACAGAGTAACATTGAATATTATTATTGTATAACTTGGATTAATTTATGGTCCTTTCATTAATTCATTCGAAATATTATGATTGTTCTATAATTTTGTGAGAAACAATTGAAAATTGTTCTTATTTAGGTTTTGTTTTAATTATCAAAATATGTACCTTGAAAGCCTGAGTAGACGGGTATTTGATTTAAATATTTGTTTTGATTAACCGGGTACATAATGCTTGGGTATTTTGACCCCAGTTTCGACATCCTATATCACGTTTTCTTCGACGAACACCAGATGGTTGTTGTTGGGATACTTTTTTTAACATTCTGGAGCCCTTTTCTACATGACCAAACCATCTAATCCGTTTGGATTTAAAGAAGCCTCCAAGAAACTGTCTGATTTCATGATTCATACGGATTCTATACTGATTTTCAGCAACTTTACATGGCCCATAAATTGTTTGTGTGACCTTCCTCTTGAATGTTGATAGAATTCCACAATCGGCGGAAGTCAGTTTCCAAGTGTCCAGCTTTCACTTCCAAAGGTAAGCACAGGTCAGATTAATGCTTTGTAAAGTGTGAGTGTGCACGGCTGCGAAAGTTGGTTTGATCGCAAAAGTTTTGAGTATGCGTAGAAAACTCTGTATGCGGCAAAAACACGGTATTTGAAGTTTTCTACGCATTCTACTTCATAGTCGCCAGTATTTAGATTGCCGGCAGGTATGTTCCTGGATGTTGTTAAAAGTTTAGTCTTGCCGGTGTTGGTGCATAATCCAAGTCGTTTACCATTTCTTTCAAGCTGAGAGAGACTATCCTTAATATCACTTGGTCTACGTCCGAGAAGCGCAATATCATCTGCATAGCCAAGAATTTGATTAGATATGTAAAATATGCAGTTTCGTGTTTCAATTCGGCTTTTTCTTATCGCGTACTCCAGCGCCAAATTAAATAGTACGGACGCGAGTGCATCACCAGTGTTTAAATATTACACCTGATGTTATATTAAAACTGTCAGAACAGAATAGTCATTCGATTACTATTCTATAAATTGAACATGAACATACAAAGAAACAAGTTTCGCTGGGATACCAAGGCATATGAGTGCGGACCAGAGGTTATCGCGGATGATGCTATCATATGCTTGCTTGAAATCAACGTAGAGCTGGTGAATGCTGATGTTGTACTCCCAACATTTTTCCCGACTCATCCTTAACGTTAAACATTGAAATGTGGTTAAACGGTTGGGACGAAAACCACACTGATAGTCACCGATGATAGATTCGATGAGTATCTAGAATGTTCAACAGCTTCAAAAATAACAACGGTTGATTGTTGAAATTTCCAGTTCATATAATTTAAAATATTAGAAAAAATATGTTTGAAATAACCCTTAAAACTTTATTCACAATTAAATTCCATTTAAACGGTTTTCATTATCGCAATCTAATTAAAATTAATAAATACACTATCGCATTCTTATTTAAAATTAAAACTCATTACACAAAAGGAATTCCTCAAAATATAATTCTGCTTAATTTCTCAAATATTCTAGGTAAATTCAAAATATCTCTACAAAGAAAACGCGAGAAATCCTGAATTACCGACGTCGTTATTTAACATTTGTTTTATTTATTTGTAATAAACAGTTTTCTGTTTACACCGGGATTTTACAATATTTTTTTTTTTTTTAATAAAATGTGTTGTGTAGTAGGAAATTCAATATGTGTCACAATAACACATAAACTCCTTTTAAGACTAAGGTCCCACAACAACATACGTTCAAAGGTGTTGATGGACGTAAATCTTTCCTTTTTTGTATTTTTATTTAGTTAGTTTAGTTTTGTTTTTAGTTTATTTTTAGTTGAAGAATGGATAACTAAACAAAAAATCCTATCACGGACAAAATATGACATAGGCCAATATTTTATGATAGAATAGAGAAAATAAAAGTAAATTAAAAAGCAAATATCAAATTTTGACAAAAATTTGCTGAAACAAAACAAAAATGTAGTTGCCAATAATCCAGCCGGTTGTATATTCCTTGATCCTCTGACGCACTGCACTGTCTTTCTTGAGGATTAAAGCCCACACATAGTTATATGAAGGCTCGTTTCTTCAAGGAAGCAATAGCGTCTCATCATCAAGGATTATTTCACAGCTAAGATTGAGGGTGCTACCGTTGACTGAATACAGTTCATCCGCCACCACCCCTAAGATGTCACCTTGGCTAGTGATATCTCACTGCTGTCGCCATTGGTATTTGATATCTCACGTTAACTCGTATGTCAATAGCAGGGACTGGAGTACGCGGGATTGTCACACCCGTAGATCAAAAATAAAAATATTTTCAAAACAATAAAAACTGATCCCTCCATGCGGAGATAAAAGAATATAAAAACAAAATCAACACAATTTGTTTTTCTCCAATTTGCCAATTTCCTTTCTTTTGGTTTTTAATCCAAAAACACCGTCATTTATAACTAATGATATTTGGTATAAAAATTTTTTGTAAAAAACAAAATTAATATTGTTACGATTACAGAAAAATCTAGACGATTACAGTGACTTCCAGAAAAATCAAATCACAACAAAACTCAATAACCAATTAATGAAATGAATAGTGTTGTTGTTGTACTTCGTGGAATTTGGGTCAACAATAAATAAAATTGAATGATTTTATGAATCAAATCAGCATAACGTAATGTAATCGAATATTATATTTTCTCAAGGTTTCTAAAAAGTGCCCTCGAATTTTGTAGAACTTAAGCAGAATGGTATATAAGCGATTGCCTCTTGCAGATTAGTAATTAGTTTTATTTTAAACCTGCAATAGTGAAGTTATAATTATAAAAGTGATTTTTAAATTAGTTTTTGTAAATAAAGTTTAAAGTGTTTTTAAGTAGAAATAATTTGTGTATTATTTCAAATTTCTACAAGCAACCGTTGGAGTTTCTGAAGCTGTTAAAAGAATATTCTAGTTAGGAATAGTCTTTGCTGTATTGTTTTCTTATTGTTGTGGAACAATTAAGTTGTTGAATAATTAATAAAACCTGCTGTTTGTGTTTACTAATCAGTGATCGAACTCAGAAAGAGATTGGGAATTGCGTTTATCGAATTGAGAGTAGGGCCAATTCGAAGTAAGGTTGGAAAAACGTAACAATATAATGTTATCAAAACTGCAATACCACAAATGAATTTTCAATTAAAAACACTATCATTTGTAATTCATGATACTGATCAAAAAATATTTTCCTATCCAAAAATGCAAAAATGTGTTCGTTCCGATACAAAACTCAAAACTTAATTAATTCATTCTTAAAATGAATGAATGAAGGAATTCATTCTTAAAATGCTTTACACCATGACTTCATATTTTTAGGTTTCCATTTATCTCAGTTGTTGTGATTAGGCTTTCTCATTCTAACACATAAATATTAACAAATACACGAAAATCCGCGGTGTGCAAACAAAAAAAACGAATGAAACAGTGAAAGAATCGCCTTATTCAAATCACACAACATCAACGCACCTGCGCAGATCAATATTCTTTATTTTAGTTTAAGTTTAAAACAAGAAAAAATATATATTTGTTTCACAAGAAAAAACAATTGATTATGTCACAAAATATAAGAACAGTTCAATATTTTAAAATGAAAAATATGCATTACAGTGGAACGTCATGAATAGACAAATATTATTTATGAAATGAATCTGATAGTACGAAAAAAATGTGTGATTATTGTGAGAGTATTTTAAATTTTAAAAGAAAATGTCTAATGAACAGATTTTTTGGTCGTTACATTTTGTATTAACTTTTATTATTTTACTTTTAGCTTTGTTCTTTATTCTTGGAAATAATGTGACACAGATTTTAGTTTTGAAATACTGTATAGGGGTAATTGAGGTTGAATACAATTTTGTTTTGTATTTATTTGCGATTATGTAGAATCGTAGCAATATGGAACATCACAAAATTTAATATAAAATATAACATTAATTCATCTTTACTAAACAAAATCATCGAGGGATGTCTTTTATTTATTGTGATTTATTCATTAAAATGAACGCAATAAAATCGAAATGTTATGTCATTTTACAGACGTCGGTGAAGAATGGTATCACCGTCACGTTATTGTCGTTGTTAAATAATGTAAAACATGGCGTTACTAATTATAGTCGCTTTGAGTATACGTCAAAAAGTAAAACATTAACCTTCTCTAAAGCCACAATAAAGTTAAATTTTACAGTCGTTGACCGAAAAAAAATGTTATTTATGTATTGCATCTGATTGTCATAGCAGGATTCTCAACAATAATTATTTGTTTTCCTATGGCAAAAATTGAATTATTTCATGTTCCTATGCAAAACAGAACTCGAAATTTTAATAAGAAATTGAAAATTATTTAACAAAAAAATTGAAATCGGATCTTGGATTTAATTTCAGATATGTATAAGTTAAATATAAGCCGTATTTTGATTATTTTAAAATTTTATTAAATAATAGATTAAATAATGGTTGGAAAAAAAATTTAAAGTTTTACTCGGTCTAAAAATACATTTTTTGCACGAGTTGTGTATAAAGTTCAATTCCGCTACCCTTCTTTTCGGGAGCGAATTGCATCTTTTACTCCCTAGGGAGTAAAAAAATAATAAACCATGACAACAATGATAGTTTTCATGAAAACTGAAATATTTACGATAAATTTAAACAAATTTGTATAAAACCCGCCTACTGAGATAAACATTAAAAATTATAATTTTCGTGTTCTTTAAATGATTAGATTTAGTTTTTAATATCATAATTGATAGTGTGGTCGTGCAAAAAATAGTATATACACTTCGGAAGAGAGCATGTCATCTCCCTCAGTGATATGTAGGGCTCAGGATTCGCCATGCACTTCTCTCCCTTGATGTATAATCTACTATTGGAACTCGTACGATCGCGGTACTTCGATACCACGTCGCACCGCAACATTCTTACTCGTACTAAATCGTATCCATTGTTCTAATGTGTTGTGTAGTAGGAATTACAATATTTGTCACAACAATATATAGAAACCATTTAAAATCAAAGCCGCACAACAAGATGCGTTCTTAGGTCGCGATGAACTCAATCTTTTTTTGTTTTTTTTAAAGAATGGATAACCAAACAATAAATATTATCACATAAAAAAAATCATTGCATAGTCCAATTTATAAAAGCATATAATTTTTTAGAAAATTTTACAGGAAAAAAACTAAATTTGGTTTGCCAATAATCCTCTTAGAGGCATATTAATCGATCATATTTAATACTGGCTTTTTCTAAATAAAAAGGGATATTTAGGGTCGTTGCTTCGAAAGAATATCCCATAACTAAGACTGCATGGCTACCGTTGACTGTATACAGTTCATCCGTCAGCAAGCCTATGATATCATTTTGGCTAACGAATCTCACTACTACTACTATGTGATATTTCACGTAAACTCATATGCCAATAGCAAGAACTGGATTGTCCCACCGTAGATCAAAATAAAGAAAATTACAAAGCCTCACTAACTGATCCCTCTATGTGGGCCGCATCGAATTCCTCTTATGTGGGCTTGTCTAAATGTGAGTTTGTCTACCTATGATGGTCGAATAAGCTTTGCACGTCACTTGTAAAGGGTCACTTATGCTAAGCAGATTTTCAAGATGAGTAGCCCGAGAATCTAAAATATTTGTAGAGCTATTTGTAGCTCTCCATTTTCGTTTTGAAAAGCAGTCGTTCTAGTTTGAGATCCCGTCTTTAAGGTTTTAGCCTGTTGAAAGAAGTTATGCGATTGATATTTCTTAGTGAAGCTTTCTATCTTTTCATACTTTCCCTTCCACCATTCTTTCTTCGTTCGTTTACATAGTT
This sequence comes from Diogma glabrata, assembly GCA_963693315.1. Taxonomy (NCBI): domain Eukaryota; kingdom Metazoa; phylum Arthropoda; class Insecta; order Diptera; family Cylindrotomidae; genus Diogma; species Diogma glabrata. Next base: position 11,164 of record CAVNZG010001230.1, read on the forward strand.
TTGTATCGGCTTGTCTTGTCAGTTTATAGTTCTCCTTCTGGATCTAATGTTTGGTTCTTGTAGACATTTCAGATAACAAAATATTTTATAGTAAAAAGCATCAGGTTTGATTAATCCAGAGTTTCTGAAAGTGGTTGTCTGGTCTTTGAGTAAATACGAATATATGTACAAACAATCTATGCTAAACACTTACCAGCCTGACTCCTCTACCCTGATCCCCGACCTAACTACTTTTTAATTGATAGTAACCTTTAATAGTAGTTTATGTAACAAGTACGCAAAATATGGTTTTAGCGGACGAATCGTAATGTTTCCGGACGAGGCGCTAGCCGAGTCTGTAATATGAAGATGAGTCTGCTAAAGCCATTTGCGTACGTGTTGCATACAACGTTTTTACTTCGGTCTGAAAGACCTAAGTATTACATTCATGAGCTCAAAGTGAAATTCTTACCCCCATTTTTTTTGACATTTCTCGACGTTTTAGGACCTCCTGACTCCTGATTCTAAAAAAGCAAAAAAAAAAAAATGTATGTCTGTCTGTCGGCCGGCCGTCATTACCTACGCTGCAGGGAAAACCACTGGAGGGATTTCAAAAATTTTTTTTTCTAAAAATAGGTATACTCAAGGGACAGGTCCGAAAGGACGCTGTGTTCGATAACTGTACCGGAAGTGTGTCAAAAAAATCATTATGTGTGTCAAAACAAGGAAATTTGCATATTTTTGGCTTAAAAAACGTTTATTTTAAGTGATTACGAGTAGGAACATTGAATTTGGAGAAATCTTGATGGTCGGGATTGGTATGTGAGATCAAAAACTAGATTATTGCATTTCAAAAAAAAGTTGTCAAGTGTGTCAAAAGAAAGATTTTTATTTATTTTTTTACCTAATTTTTTGGAAAAAAAATATAAAATTAATTGTTTGTTTGAAATGAAGTTTTATTATTATTATTGAGAATTATGGCATTATAAGTTTGTCAAAAAAGTGTTGTCAAGTGTGTCAAAAGAAAGATTTTTATTTTTTTTTTTCCCAATTTTTTGGAAATAAAATTGTTTGTTTAAAATGAAATTTTATTATTATTATTGAGAATTATGGCATTATAAGTTTGTCAACAAAATGTTGTCAAGTGTGTCAAAAGATTTTTATTTAGTTTTTTACCCAATTTTTTGGAAAAAAAATAAATTGTTTTTTTGAAATGAAATTTTATTATTATTATTGACAATTATGGCATTATAAGTTTGTCAAAAAATGTTGTCAAGTGTGTCAAAAGAAAGGTTTTTATTTATTTTTTGCCCAATTTTTTTAGAAAAAAATAAAATTAATAGTTCGTATGACATGATATTTTATTATTATTATAGAGAATTATGGCATTATAAGTTTGTCAAAATATAATGTCAAGTGTGTCAAAAAATGATTTCATTTAATTTTTTAGCCAATATTTTGGGAAAAAAAATGTAGCTGTTTTTATGACGTAAATGTAATTTAAAATGAAATTGGACATGGAAATTTTTGAATTTGTTGTAGTTTTTGAAATATTTTTGGAATTTTGAAAAAGTTTGTAATTTTGATTTTGTAATAATTTTTGCAATATTTTTAGAATTTCGGCAAAAGTTTTAATTTTTGATTTTGTAAGAATTTTTGAAATATTTTTAGAATTTTGAAAAATTTTTAATTTTTGATATTATTATAATTTTTGGAATTTTGAAAAAAGTTTTAATTTTTGATTTTATAATAATTTTTGCAATATTTTTAGAATTTTGGAAAAGTTCGAATTTTTAAGAATTTTTGGCATATCATCAGAATTTAGAAAAAGTTTAAATATTTGATTTCATTCTAATTTTTAGAATATTTTTGGAATTTTGAAAAAGTTTGATTTTATTTAATTTAACAATATTTTTGGAGTTTTGATTACAATTATCCGGCAACGTATTGATGTTTCGTGTTAGTTTTGTAATAAATTTTTAAACAGAGTCTATCTCTGAATACTTGTACTTTAACAAAGAGTTATGTTTGATATTCATCGCTGCCCAAAACTAAAAACCATGTCCTCATAAAAGTTTTGTTGCCGAAAACTATATCAAAATCCTTAACCCAGACCGAAGTCTTGATATCTCAGAGCTTCAGATTTCAGCCCCTCCATATTTTTAGTATTAGCTCTTAGGATTTTTTTTTTCTAATTTATTGCTTAATTTGTATTCTTGCGTACCTAAAAATTTGATTTTTGAACAAAACTTATCAAAGCAATTGTGATTATAATTTGAAAATAATTATAATATAAAATGAAAACAAATTTTGAATCCGCTAAAGTGTTGTCATAACGACTTTAAGTACTAGGCCGCTAAAAGACAATTTTGCGGACTCTAAACAGTTCTAAAAGTAATCATTTTTCGGAGCTAATACTAAATAGTACATTATGATGCTAGGACGTAAAGCTAAAGATTTTGGACGGATGTGGAGTTTGCAAATCGAGGCGCTAGCCGAGATTTGCACCCACATTAAGTCTAAAATAGCTTACGTCCGTGCATCATATACTATTTTTTATTCGCCGCAAGCAAAATATTTTAAGAAAAGTTGTTTATTCTAAATTAAAGTTATAAATTTTCATAAATTACTTCGGTCTGAAAGACCTAAGTATTACATTCATGAGCTCAAAGTGAAATTCTTACCCCCACTTTTTTTGACATTTCTGGACGTTTTAGGACCTCCTGATTCTAAAAAAGCAAAAAAAAAAAATGTATGTCTGTCTGTCGGCCGGCCGGCCGGCCGGCCGTCATTACCTACGCTGCAGGGAAAACCACTGGAGGGATTTCAAAAATTTTATTTTTTAAAGGTAGGTATTATTTTTTCTAAAAGTAGGTATACTCAAGGGACAGGTTCGAAAGGACGCTGTGTTCGATAACTGTACCGGAAGTGTGTCAAAAAAATCATTATGTGTGTCAAAACAAGGAAATTTGCATATTTTTGGCTTAAAAAACGTTCATTTTAAGTGATTACGAGTAGGAACATTGAATTTGGAGAAATCTTGATGGTCGGGATTGGTATGTGAGATCAAAAACTAGATTATTGCATTATAAGTTTGTCAAAAAAAAGTTGTCAAGTGTGTCAGAAGAAAGATTTTATTTATTTTTTTTCCTAATTTTTTGGAAAAAAAATATAAAATTAATTGTTTGTTTGAAATGAAGTTTTATTATTATCATTGAGAATTATGGCATTATAAGTTTGTCAAAAAAGTGTTGTCAAGTGTGTCAAAAGAAAGATTTTTATTTTTTTTTCCCCAATTTTTTGGAAATAAAATTGTTTGTTTAAAATGAAATTTTATTATTATTATTGAGAATTATGGCATTATAAGTTTGTCAACAAAATGTTGTCAAGTGTGTCAAAAGATTTTTATTTAGTTTTTTACCCAATTTTTTGGAAAAAAAATAAATTGTTTTTTTGAAATGAAATTTTATTATTATTATTGACAATTATGGCATTATAAGTTTGTCAAAAAATGTTGTCAAGTGTGTCAAAAGAAAGGTTTTTATTTATTTTTTGCCCAATTTTTTTAGAAAAAAATAAAATTAATAGTTCGTATGACATGATATTTTATTATTATTATAGAGAATTATGGCATTATAAGTTTGTCAAAATATAATGTCAAGTGTGTCAAAAAATGATTTCATTTAATTTTTTAGCCAATATTTTGGGAAAAAAAATGTAGCTGTTTTTATGACGTAAATGTAATTTAAAATGAAATTGGACATGGAAATTTTTGAATTTGTTGTAGTTTTTGAAATATTTTTGGAATTTTGAAAAAGTTTGTATTTTTGATTTTGTAATAATTTTCAATATTTTTAGAATTTCGGCAAAAGTTTTAATTTTTGATTTTGTAAGAATTTTTGAAATATTTTTAGAATTTTGAAAATTTTTTAATTTTTGATATTATTATAATTTTTGGAATTTTGAAAAAAGTTTTAATTTTTGATTTTGTAATAATTTTTGCAATATTTTTAGAATTTTGGAAAAGTTCGAATTTTTAAGAATTTTTGGCATATCATCAGAATTTAGAAAAAGTTTAAATATTTGATTTCATTCTAATTTTTAGAATATTTTTGGAATTTTGAAAAAGTTTGATTTTATTTAATTTAACAATATTTTTGGAATTTTGATTACAATTATCCGGCAACGTATTGATGTTTCGTGTTAGTTTTGTAATAAATTTTTAAACAGAGTCTATCTCTGAATACTTGTACTTTAACAAAGAGTTATGTTTGATATTCATCGCTGCCCAAAACTAAAAACCATGTCCTCATAAAAGTTTTGTTGCCGAAAACTATATCAAAATCCTTAACCCAGACCGAAGTCTTGATATCTCAGAGCTTGAGATTTCAGCCCCTCCATATTTTTAAAATAAAAATATGTGGAACAAGTAACCCTTGAAAAAATATTTATTATTTTTTCCAAATTGTATGACAACAAATGATAACAACTATTTTAATTGGGTAATGAAATTTTGAATTTGCGGGTTGCTTTGATAAAAAAATTTATTTTTCATAGAATTTAAACAAATACAAATGATTTTTACTTTTTTGGACGTAGCTATGACGAAAAAATAAATAGTTGAAAAGTGATACTTTAAAGCCGCAAATCACAGTAATAAAGTAATACTTTAATATATAGGCGAATAAAAAAGTATTTATTTGTTTCTACATCCAAATAAGTACTTTAAATTTCAATATCTAGCTAAAAGAAAAAAGTATACTGAAACTCCAATATATATCATTAAAACACATAAAAACAATAATCTTTATTCACTTTACATTGTAAAATTTTATTTCTGTATTTAACACTCTGGTTTTATGTCGCTCATAAAGTAGCAACATAATAACAATAGTAAAGTAATAAATAATTTATTGCTGAAAATATATTGAGACTGAGCAACAATAAGAAGATACACAATAAGGCTATTAAGGTGTCGAATTGCTAAGAGTATTATTATATTTATTGTTTTTAAATGGACTTATTCTTTTAACTGTTTATTATCGTTTTTAAATTTTGGAAAATTATGTGTGATTTGGTTCTATGGAGATACTGTGTCACATTTATTGATGATCGATAGGCTGATTAAAATTATTCAAAAAAACAAATAACTGTTTCCTACTTTGTTTCTTTATTTTGATAGATGATGAAAATAAAAACTCGTTTATAGATTTCTATCAAAACCGAACGTCAAAGTTTCTCGGAGTTGGTAAATCGAGAACATACATCAATAAACAAAATAAAAAGTCAATTTTCTTAAGTGTTCTCAATAAAAAAATTCTGTTTTACTATATAAGCTTAAATTCAAACCAAAATAATTTCATCTTCTTAAAACAAAATTAAAAAAAAAAGTTTCGTATCTCTAACTCAGAATTAAATTTTGTATTTATTTTTATTTATGTTGTTTTTATAATTAAATCCAGATAAGATTTTAAATTTAGTATATTTTACACAAAAAAAATTTTCTTTTTCAGTTGATTTTTCAATTAAATTCTTTAACAAATTTTCCAGATTAAGAAATAAAAGAAGTGCAATAAAACTTTTAAAATATTTAAAACAATTTTCTCCTATTCTCTTCGATGTTTCAAATGTTTTGTTGAATATTTAAAGGTGAAAGTGCTTTCGAAATAAGGAGGGATTAGTGTTGAAGCAGAAAAGACGATGTACTGAATGTACTTAAAAGTTGATTATTTCATATGCATTTCGTATATGTATGTATGTATTTGAATCCGGTTATTATACAGGAAAACAATTTTTTTAATTTTATCTTAATGCGGTACGATGAACAATATTTTTTATTCCCTTATTCCCTGAGTGGAATACACGAACAAACTTGACGGACTTTCGACCCTCAAACACGCAACATATAATTGACTATGCACAAAACACCGAGTTTCTAGATCTAACACACAAATTCACATTGTTTGACTTTATTACTTATTAATAGTCATTGGGAATGCTAATCGAATTGGAAATTACAAACGTTTAAATGGAATGGGCGAGTCTGAAGGGATACAGATGTAAAAGTAATATTACCCATTGTAAAATTACCGGTAAAATTGGTAATATTACGTAATATTACTTAGGCTTGGTAAAATTGCAATAAAATTTGAATAATTTTTATTTAATAAAAAGTAAAGTTTGTGCTTTTTTGTTGCAAGCCCGTATAGATCGGTAGATCGATTTGAAGCGTAGGGAATGTAGCTAGTCTTGTGAATGAATGTAGGGAATTTTGTGTTCTAAGTTGAGTAATTTATAGGCAAACATTTATTTTGTCTACTGGTGTCAATCGGTGGGTTGGAATGGGTTGTTTTATCCCCTGGTAGCAATAACGCAGCTATTCTGGATGATGCAAAAGGTAAATCTATGTCATTTTGGGATCGAATTGCTAACATAAAGAAGGTTTCTCCTACGCTGATATTGACGGTTTGCTGATTATCCGTGCTAATCACCCTCAAAGGTCACTTGTGTAGTAATTTTGTTCACGTTCATCATTATCAATGCTTCGTTGTAAATTTTCGCTGCGAAACGCACGTTCATGTTTAAATATTTCTTGCGTTTTTGAAGGCAAATATCTTCAGCAATTTGCGATTTATATTTTGTCATGAACGAGAAAGAAACAATGCATGAATTAGAGTATGATGTGACGTGTTGCACACGTAATGCATACATTTATCACAGTGTCGGCCATGGCAAGTGTTGTACGCGAAAAGTGAGATGTGTAACGCCGTTAACAATTCTCAATTGTAGGAAAAGCGTTGAACCGGGTTCATTTTCTAACCACATGCGATGTAAAAAGCTTGATTGTTATCCATTGCGTACAGCCTTTGTAGCGACCCTAACACGCATGCGGACGTTAGACTCGCTACATGGTACCAAACACCAAAGACTTGAACACGCTGATTACAAAAATCCATAAAAACATTCGGACCATTAACTTTCCCAGACAAACATTAAGATTGAATATCAAATCCAATTTTAATCCCAATTTCTATTGAAACAAACAAGTGTTTCACAATTTTCACATAAAAGCAGGCGTATTATTCATCGCATTCGCAGGCGTATTATTCATCGTACTCGTGATATTTAATATTTATAAAGCCTATATTTCGGGACTAATAGGAACAGCTGCTTTATAAAATATAGCGTCGTCATGATAATTTCTTACCCAACTATTCCTATGAGTTCAGAAAACTTCCACATTTAACGTAAATGCTTCTTTTCAAAATATAATTATTTATTTTCAAAACAAATTTAGTCTGCAATAAGTTGACATTTCCAACCATACCTATTATTCATCAATGACCAAAATTGAATTTACTCAATAAACTTCTCACTAAACTTTTTCGTTTGACGTAAATACATATTTTAACTGTATGCTGTCTTGTATTCTCTTGCGTTCCCCTTGTATTAAAAATAAAAATAAATGAAAACCAAAGAAATATTTTATATTTTAACTATTACAACTTTTGTATAAAAAGAAGATTTGATCTGCAAGAGCCTGTTATTTTCAAACTGTGTCTATTAATTGGAAGTGGTGCAACCCGGATTCACACAACAATTTTTTTTTAAAAACATCTCTCTAATAATCTCTAATAATTTTCCTAACTGCTATGAAAAAAACGACATTTATTCTGCAACAACATAATATTTCCCAGCTGTTCTTATTAGATGGGAGGAGCTGAAGTTGAATTGAACCATATTTTATATATTCAATAACATTTCATGATTCCAAATAATTAAGTTCATGAGCCAATTGTATCTAATCCAAAATGTTTCCCATTAAGTAAATGTTGGAATCAAAATGAAAGAAAATCATATATATACCTACGTGTTGAAAAATTTAAAAATAATTTAATTGCTTGAGTTGATGTGCTGAAAAAAATCTCTAATATATAATTCAAAATTTTCAATATTCAAATCTAGTGAATTAAAGATTATTATCCAGTTTAATGTACAGTAACATATGTCGATAGTAGCAGTAACATAGTCTTTCGTATAAATAAAGTATAAAAATTTACATTCAAATAACATCTAGAATTTAAATAGTTTTTGTTATAAATTATAAAATATATAAATAACTTATAACTACGTAATTATATTTTTACTAAAATATATATATTTTTACTAAAAATATAATTAATATCTGAAGTAAGAAGCATTTTTAATTTTTTATGAATGAATTTCAAAAACAAAATCATATTATACGTTTTATATGTTACCCAGGTAAGCAGAGAGGATTGTTTTGACATTGAGCCAAGCTTGTTTTAAGGTCGAACAATCTTGGGACAAGCTTTAAAATAAACTTGGTTGAATGTTGTTTTAACCTTAAATGATAACCACGTACCATTATTATTTTTAGACATTGGAACAATATTTAAATACAATGCTGGCCCAATACTACCCAGGTAAGGACAAAGGATTGTTTTTACATTGAACCAAGCTTGTTTTAAGGTTGAACAACGTTGAGACAAGCTTTAAAATAAAATTGGTTGAATGTTGTTTTAACCTTAAATGATAACCACGTACCATTATTATTTGTACACATTGGATCAATATTTAAATACAATGCTGGACCAATTCTAAAACAAACAAATCGAATTCATAGCTTTTTAATTTTTTTTGCAATGTATAATTCACTATATGTGTTGTTATGGTTTTCCATATTATTCACTGTTTGTGTGCTTTTGTCACTTTTGAATTAAAATGCAATATTTAAAAATATACTTTTTTAATATGTTTATTTTTAATTTTAAATTTTATTAATAATAATATAAATATCCTTATAGTAACAATTTGAATTTGATTTTTTATTTTAATGAATATCGATTTCGACTTACGTCATCCTCAGTTCTTAAATTATTATTACATTATTGCTTAAACTAATGTCTTATATATATATATATATATATATATATATATATATATATATATATATATATATATATATATATATATATATATTTATATATATATATATATATATATATATATATATATATATATATATATATATATATATATATATATATATATATATATATATATATATATATATATATATATGATTAAAAGATTTTCTTTGGTATATAGCCCTTTTATATTTATTTTTTAAAAATAATTTGACGTTTCGTTGGAGTTTCCCAACATTTTCAAAAATTATTAAATTTACAAATAACACAAAAAGATAGAAATTATATAAACAAAGAAAAAATTTTTAATTTTTTTTCATTATTAAAAATTTTTTCTTTGTTTATATAATTTCTATCTTTTTGTGTTATTTGTAAATTTAATAATTTTTGAAAATGTTGGGAAACTCCAACGAAACGTCAAATTATTTTTAAAAAATAAATATAAAAGGGCTATATACCAAAGAAAATCTTTTAATCAAATATTAAATAACGCCCAAGAAATCTAACAAAACTATATATATATATATATATATATATATATATATATATATATATATATATATATATATATATATATATATATATATATATATATATATATATATATATATATATATATATATATATACTATTTCAACTGCTATTTTTTTTTATTATGTCATTTATTTTATTAGTTTTAGTGTTGCTTTCATCATTTAAAATGTTGTTATTGTTTTTATGTTTATATATTTCTATTTCTTCCTATCTATCTAGATGTTGTCCTTTTCTTTTTTTATGTAATATTGTTAAATTTGTGTTGATATTGGTATATTTGTGTATTTCTATTTTTAAATGTAGGGCATATCTTGATTTTGGATCACTTTTATTAATTTCACTGGTGTGTTCAATAAATTTTTTTGTGAAGGACCACCCTGTTTTGCCTATATAAAATTCACTGCAGTCATCACAGGTAATTTTATAAACACCTGTGTCTAAGGTTTGGGTTTTTTGGTTTATAGGTAATTTTCTATTTTATTTGTTTTTTGTAAGCTGCAATATATCCATATATTTTTAAAGTTCTATGCATTATTTTGAAGGTTGTTTTATTATATGTTACGCCTATGTATTTTTTGCCTGCTAAGTTTTCTTTATTCCTCAGTGTTGTTAGGGTTTGCAAATTTTTCTTGTTTTTATGTTTTCTATTTAATGTGTCAATTATTTCGTTTTTATATCCGTTTTTACTTGCTATTTATTTTATATTATTTAATTCGTCTTGATAATTTTCTGCATCTATTGATCATGTGGTTGTATGCTGCTAGTTTATGTTGGTATGGAGGATGTGATTTAATATTTATTGTTTGATCCGCTTGGGTTGGTTTTCAGAATTATTTGGATGTGTGTTTTGAATCTACATTTTTGATTGATAAATCCAAAAAAATTATTGTGTTATTTTCTTCATTTTCTAACTTGAATTTAATGGAATGTTCTATGCTGTTTTTGTATTGTATATCATCAAATAGAATATGAAATAATAATGGAATCAGTAAAGCGTGATATGGAAAGCACGATAAAAAAGAAAAGTGAAATAAAAAATTGAAATTAAAAAAGTTAAGAATCAAAACTAAAAGAAACATAATAAATCAAATACAGACTGCCAAAATATTGCAGCTTACAAAAACAAAAATAAAATAGAAAATTACCTAAAAACCAAAAAAACCCAAACCTTAGACACAGGTGTTTATAAAATTACCTGTGATGACTGCAGTGAATTTTATATAGGTCAAACGGGCGGTTCTTCACAAAAAGATTTATTGAACACACCAGTGAAATTAATAAAAGTGATCCAAAATCCAGATATGCCCAACATTTGAAAATAGAAAAACACAAATATACCAATATCAACACAAATTTAACAATATTACATAAAAAAAGAAAAGGACAACATCTAGATAGAAAGGAAGAAAAAGAAATATATAAACATAAAAACAATAACAACATTTTAAATGATAAAATCAACACCAAAACTAACAAAATATATGACATAATAATAAAAAATAGCAGTTTAAATGGTATATAAGACATTAGTTTAAGCAAAGATTGTAATAATAATTTAAGAACTGAGGATGACGTAAGTCGAAATCGATATTCATTAAAATAAAAAATCAAATTCAAATTGTTACTATAAGGATATTTATATTATTATTAATAAAATAAACAAAATAAAAAAAAAATAAACATATTAAAAAAGTGTATTTTTAAATATTGCATTTTAATGTATAATGCAGTATAATCCTTGGCTAGCTAGCTTTGGTTACAGTCTGGGCCAGTTGTAAATGCCTAGACTGAACCAAGATGCAGTTTATTATGTTACGCATTATTTACTAGTTTAATGTAGTGTAAACATGTGCAAGTCATTTTATGCTTTTCTCTAATTTTATAAATGTTACTCTTTCAACAACTTCTTTCCACACATTTAAAGGAGGTCTGGAAAAAAAATTGTTTTGGTAGATCTAGCCCAAGTCTTATTTGCCAGACATGACTTAAGGACATCAGTCCAAACTTGGCACAAACTTGGGTCGTTTGAAAATATTAAGTATGGCCAAAACCCCGAAAGCTGTTGCGGTGCGAGCTTGGCGCAGGT
>CAVNZG010001231.1:0-24691 GCA_963693315.1 Diogma glabrata
ATATATATTGAGTATAATATATAAGTATTGAGTTTTAGTTAAATGTGTGTGATTTCGTAAATTACTCCAGGCTTTTTAAAATTTAATCTTTTTTGCTTGTCAGTTTTTATCAGAGTAACACAAAATTTTATGAAAGCTATCAAACACATTGTTTCAAGTTAAACGCTATCACTACTTTATTAGAAATATATTTTATAAACATATTTTTTTATTTTTTACACAAATTCATTCTTTAAAAAAATCTTTAGTTCATTACTATTCATATATATAGTATATTATATCTACATATTATAGTTTAAATTTATATAGCTACATATGATAATATTTTGGTATAATGACATATTTTTGTTGTATTCGTAGTTTTTCAAAAACCATTATACATTCTAAATTATTAAGTTCTATTATGTTTAATGTATTATTTTTAATAATATGGAAACAATTCAAATTTGATATAAAACTATTTGTTTCCCATTTTTTAGTCAAAAAATAACCACTACCTTTATAAACTAAGCATTCTATTATTTCTTCAAAGATCAACAAGTTATTTTCCTTGCCTGTACATAGAAAAAAGCCGGGCTTAAAATTTTCAATGTAAGTTATGTTTTTGCAGAAAATTACTTTGATAGGGGTTGTAAATTTTTCGACTAGTATATTTTGAATTTCTGAGTCTGAGTTCTGGAAGCTCTTACTTATATTGATTGTAAAATTAATGCGAGTGTCAAGAATATCATCATTTTTGTAAACGTTAAATAAATTTTCCTGATATCTATTCGCTAAAGTCTTGCAAATATTAATGAAATTTTTAACTTCGTTTGTCAGCCGCTTAAAATATAAATGTTTACTTTCAAAACGCATGCTCCACAACAGAGATAAAGGGCCCATATTTTTTATCACGTTAGCATAATGAATCATGAAGTGATGTTTGGGTTTTAGTCGTTCTTCTGGAAATAATTCTTTAAACAAAAGATGATGTTTTTTTACTAATTTTTTAATTTTTTCAATCATATTTGGTGAAAAATTTGGAGCAAATACTAAATTAGTAATTTTTATTAAAAGTAAAATAAGTTCTTTGTGTTGGTGTAAATCTTCATTTACGTTTAAAAATATTTCATTAAATATAGCTGGGAAATGTCTTATCAAACACCAAGTTTGAGCTGCTCTCTGTCCAATTCCCGTTGACTTCTGATCCAGGTTAATATAGCTAGGATTATTTGCCCGTTCTTGTTCACCAAAATTAAACGCATTTATTTTTTTATTTACATCCCTAGTTGATAACAGCTTGATAGATTTGGTAATATAATTAATAAATAGTCTCAACTCAAATTGTATAACTCCTTCTAACATATCATGCATTATATCCACCGTATATGTGTCGCAAATATGAAAATATTCCAGGTCATTTAAAATACATTTGTTTCGAATACCAAAATGATTACTAAAATGTTTTGATTCAGGGTTTAATTTTTTTTCATTCAATTCAGAAATATGTTGTTCGTATATTGCTCTACTACGAATAGTAACAGTTGATTCGTCATATGTGGTCTGCATCGTTTCTTTGTCAACAAGACATATTCTACATAAATAATTCGCACTAAATGATTCCACAAACTGGCACATGCTATGAATGCCCAAATTATCACCACTTAATGCGACGACACTTCCTTTCAAATTTGTTTGATTTTTTAAAAAATCAACTTTAATACCAGTTGATTCCAAAAATTTCAAATCGCAAACTAGCGGCTCGAGAACTTCGTTAAAACCGTTATCATTTTTGATATCTTGGGCAAAAAAAAGTGCTACCAAATGAATATTATGCACCTTCGAATTTAAATGAAGTGGCAGATTACGTAGCGTAAAATAAATAGCACCTACTTTATGAACTCCAGTTTTGGAGCCAAGTGGATTTACCGTTTCAAATTCATCAAAATACAATTGTATTTTAAGTGACTTATCAGGACCATTATGTAAAGTATTATTTTTAATAAATTCACCGTCAGTGATATCCTGTATCACAGATCGATTTAAATTTGGAATGCTCATTTTAATATAACTTTGCATATACTTATTTTTTAAAAGAAATTCTAAAGTTTCTTTAATACTTATATACATAAATTTATTGTATGTTGGCACTTCAATGAAAATCTTGTTTTTTTTATCCCATTTCTTTTCATACCTTGTCTTCATTGGTAATTCCTTAGGCAACGGGACAAATTCATAAGCGTGTTGTTGTCGTTTATAAGACGAATTAAGGGATTGAAATATGTGAAAAATTTCGCTTTGAAATAAAGCAAAACTTGTTGACACGTCAGAATCTTTTAAAATTACAGTCTTTATAAACAGAAACGCATTATTTATCAAAGTTTCAATGCATGAAATTATTACATTTATTGTTGAGCTAGGTAGCATTAGGCATATAATTTGAGAAAGCGCGTTTTTACAAGTCTCTAAAATATTTTTTAACAAATCATCACCCTTGCATTTTTCATTAAATGTTTTGATTACATTTTGAATAGAGTGGATGCTGTCCTCAAAGTTGGATATATGAGGTTTAGGTTCAGTGCTAACGTCCGAATCGTTTTTGTGTGGCATATTCATATGTCGTCTTAAACCACTATAGGTGTAATATCGATTATTACAGTTTTTAATACAGCATTGTAGCTTAGCATGTCCATCTTCTAGAATTGAGTGATACATTTTTAAATGATTTATAACATCTTTGACTGAGTGTATTAAATCATTACAGAAAAAGCATATATACTCCATATTTTATTGTTTATATGCTTTAAGTTACAAATCAAGAGTATGCTAAATAAATTTGAAGGAGCACTATATAAAATAATATTGTATATGTAAAAACAAATGTATAAATAATATGTATAGTAATTCAAATGCTGACTAAAATTCAAAAAACAATAATTAAAATAAAATAATTCAAAACTATAAGGATAAATTAATGATACTGCAGTATCGATTTAAAAAAAATTGATTTCAAAAATTAATATTAATTATATTTTATGTAAAGTAAGAATTACACATTCTAAGTTGCGAGGAAACGTTTTTAACTAGTATTTTATATATAAAATTTTGCAAGTAATGGAAAAAAGGGATTAGCGACTCGTCATAAGAGATATTTGCTACAAAGAACACTTTGAATAAAATGTCCAAAGCAATTAAAACTGTGTCAACTACTATTGTTTTTCTATCTACAACCACATATATATGACTATATGTGTTATGTTTACCCGAAATAATAATAAACGGTTGTTTATTGATTTCTATTGCTTCGTCCAGGCTTGTATTGATCTGTAAATATAGAAGAAAACGTACCAATTTAAATAAAATATATGTTTTGCAGAATACTTAAATTTATAGATATATTATACAATAATCATTTTTAATTTTGCTTACTTCGTGAAAAATTATAAGTTTTTTGAAAGCATCTTGCGTAGAAATTTTGGCTTTTGAGCTGCGGCCTCTGCTGGTGGGTGGTAAAAGTGTTAGCAAGCAGTGTATAGAAAGAAGTGTCTGATTAAAATCTATAAAAAACAAACAAAACGTCTTCAATTGATAATCTTGAAATTTTGTATTAACTTAAAAATACACACCTAACGAATTTGCTTTATGTTTGTTAAGAGCAATACTTTTCTGTATTATTAAGGATTCGTTAGCTTCCCAGAAATTCAAAAGCAGTTCATTTTTATCTTTGAACATTAACCCGAATTCAAAGTTTATCTAAAAATATCAAACGTAATTTTAATACAGATTTGTAAAACTTTACATTAAATCATACAATAGCTGCCGATGCTAATAGTTGAGGGTAGATGTCTATTACATTAGTTTGCTCTTTTATTATTATGCGTCGGTGTTTAAAAGTTTGTTTCCAAAGAGAGCTAAACTGACTATCGCTGGTATCTAAGCTTCTGAGCAAGGCAATGCTTCCTTCTAACTCTTCTTCAGTCAAGTTATCTTCGTTTGGTTGTTCAATTGTTTCCAAAATGGGGTTTTCGAATATTTTATTTTTTCTATGTTTTATTTTATTCAGCGTTTTAAGCCGATTACCTAAAAAACCACCACGCGTTTTGGGATCATATATTGTTTCCTAATAAAAAGATTTTATAATTTATATAATTGTTTTATTAGAAATAAAAAGCTTAAACTTACATATCCTTCCTCAGTCGATACGTCTCGTAACGATGGAAAAATTTTAATGACAGATTTTGCCCAAAGAATTTTTTCAACTTTAGTCGGTTTTTTTCTGGATATGACTAAATGATTTGCAACAATATTTATAATTTTAATTCTTTGCGTGGTAGTCAAAGTTTTATCCTCATTTGTTTCATATTCAGCCATAAATGTTCCACCATTAAATTCAATTTCACGTTGAGTTGATAAATAAGATTTAATGTCCTGCATTTGGCAAAAATACATCAATGACAAATTAATAAATTTAGTTTTTGGTGAATAACTAATATAAAGAGGGTAAATTCTTTTTTTCTATAAAAGTAACACAACTTATATAGACCTACATCCGTAAACTGTTAATGGAATTTAAATACATATGTTAGACAAGTTGATTACTTTTCGATTACTACTCTCCAGTTGTAAATAAATCTTTTTTATTTTCTGAATGAATCTAAATTGGCTAATTTGCTTCATGCTGGGGTACTTTCGCCATTTAAGGGGCACTTGATCATGTTAAGAAAGTCAAAGACAAAACATATACTTATATAATTAATTTTTGTATATACCAGATCTGCTACCAGTTACCTGATACCAGATTCTATATACCAAATATTAAATTGCAGATACCAGGTATAAGATACCAGTTTCAAGATACCAAAGTCAAAAAACATGATACCAGATGCCAGTTACAACAAGTACTAGATACTACTGATATCAAATATCAAAACCGAAATACCAGATACAACTTATTTTTCAATTTGTGAATTTAACATGGTTCCCTTAATGTTACACTTAATGGCTGCACTTGATGAGGTTTTGATTTTTTAGATACAACAGAATATGTTAAAACGTTCTATTTAAACAAAAATTTAATATCAATTGAAAATTATATGCTACGAAGCTGCTTTGTCACTGCGAGGCAATATTGAAATCTTTTTTTCGTTAATTGATAGTTGAGTAATACTTTAATATATTGGCTATCAAATAAAACCAAATTTAAAAACCTTATTTTTTAAAGATTTTTAGCATGGGGGATACATCGTGTAAAAAAATGTAGCCGAATGACGAAAGTACCCCGTTCCTCCCTACTTACGATTTCTATTAAATTTTGTAGAACTCCTGATGAACATCCTGCATTATGGTTATGTGGTATTGGTGCAATATAAGGCACAGGTTGAATTTGAGGTACGGTTGCGAAATTATATATGGTATCAGTATCACTGATTAATAACTTAGGTCTTAACACAAATAAATTATTTGTTGAGTACAACTGAACAAACATATCATAGCTCTCTTCCGTTATCTCAACTCCCTCGCTATCCGTAATTTCAAGCTTGTATATATCTGGAATCTTCCATACAGCTCTACCTAGATAATGGAAATTTATATATAATATATGCATTCCATATCAATATTTGTCTAAACTACAAATTGTGTCAGTGAACTTCAAAGATACAATACTAGCCAGTTAGAACTTTTATCACTGATGTTTTAAATTTAAATTTATCTATATCTAATACAGCCCTTTATGTTAATAATACAGCTGTCTTAGATTTACTTCACCCAGTTTTACTTTACAAAACAATAAACTCATAATAAAAAATATTTCAACAACAAACTGCTCATTAAAGTTATGTGTGCGCTAGGAGAAAAAATTATTACTTTATTCCGTATGGATCGTCTAACTATTTGTTGTAAAATTTAAGTTACAAAGAAAAAGAAAGAATAAAAAATTTTTCAGAACAAATAGCTAGCTACATTAGTTGCGCTAATTGTGTATTCTTCTCAACTGTACCGAACAAATTTCAGAACAGTTCCAACACCAAATTATTTTCCATTCCAAAAGAATGCAAAATTCGAAAATTCGGTGTTGGAACTTGTTCGGTACAATCAAAAGGAATTCACTATAAGTGTATTCTTTTGAACTGTACCGAGTGTGGACAAAAAATTGGAATTTTTAAATTATCTCCGCACAGAACATACAAAAATCAGTAAAAATAGATACAAATTAAAAAGATCGCATGGATTTTGATCTTTTTTTCATTTCAAATATAGTCCATATTTTTGATTTTTTTCACAATATAAAATTTTTGTAATATTATACCTGTTTACAAAAAACAATATCTCAAAACGATAAACAAATAAAAAATCACAAAAAATTTTGGGTTTGTTTTCAGTACAATTTCCAGTACGACCAATTTCTGCGATGTTCTTTTTTGTACTCCGTGTGTACAAAATACCAATTCAGCTTCCAAAAGAATACGATCCAAATCATAATTCTATGTTGGTACAATACAACAGAATACAAATTTCGATTATTTGGTGTTAAAACTTGTTCGGTACAGTCGAAAAGAATACATATGCTTTTATTAATTGAAACACATTCACATACTGGATATACAAAATTTTCTCAAATACGCTGGCAATGTATTAGTATATCGATATAGACACAGTTTTCATTTCGCGTGTGCTAGTGTAATTTGTACGGTACTGTTCTTTGGCAAATAATGTGTACAAAAATAATACATTAGCTCACCACAAATAAAAATTTCATGTTCTTATGTGTACGTAAGTGTGTACAAAAAACAATGGCAACCACTTTGTTAATCGACAAATTTTATGAAATTTTTAATTTTTGAAATATTTTTTCTTCAGTTTTCTGTATTTTATACATAATTTTTTATAACTAAATAAAATTAAAAACAATACGGAACATACCAGCACTGACAATATCAAAGTATGATGGAAACAGTTTTTCTGTACTAAATGCAATAGGAATATAAGATATGTCTGACTTATATTGCATTTTGATAAGAATTTTCGTATTAAAATGGGAACCTACAGTGTTAAGAAATGGGTCTGCCTCTGCCATTGTTTTTCTTAAACTTAATTTCTAAAAAAAAAGTTCAGAAAGCATAAATTATAATAAGCAATTTCGTTGCTGCATTTTACAGACAATATTTATGAACAGATTACCAAGAAATAAAAATCAGAATTTTTAACCTAATATATTAATAGTGAGAAAAATATACATACCATAAACTAACTAACCACCAAAAATTCACAGTTTCTAAGAAGTTATTTTTCAGTTTCACGAAAATTGTTTTCCACTGTTTCACAAAAATTGTAAATCTAAGTTTAGTTTTAGCTTTTATCACTACACAGTTTTATTTTACACTTAATAACATGGATTATTATATTTTTAACTATTTTATTAAAAAAAACACAACACCGATTGACTCAAAGGATTGTTAAGAAATGTCGTCGTAACCGTAATAATTTTTCGTTCTTAATAAATAACTGAGAGAAATATATTAAAATTTGACGAAATAAACAGCATTTACATATCGTACAAACGGTACATTGATGTTTAAAGAACGACCCACTGTTCGTAAATTTTTTTTGTAGAACGACAGGTAGTCAATAACATAGAACAGAATAGTAGATTTCTGTATGAGTTGAGAATTGCCATCATCCTATGCGAATACAAGATGCTATTTCATCCAAATGCAAAATATTTCGATTAATTTCCAGTTTGCCTGCTAAAGTTTTTATCACCATATTGAAATATGTAAATCATAGATAGCATAGAAAAACGAAACTTAAGTTTATTATTTTATATTTTATATATGTATTGTTCTCGTTTTAACTTTTTGATAATACAATACCAACAAATAAACTATAGAACTATAGTAGAATTTTACGATTGCGTCACATTCTATTCACAAGTTAGAGAATGTATAAAATTACAATGGAAGGCATACACATGGAAAGTATATATGCTTTAGTAGTCGTGGATAAAAATGTTAATACATTTAGCTAGATCGGGCTAAAAAATTAAAACAATTAAACAAATTTTCTGTTTTTACGGAGAATAAAAACTAAGTTAATAGAACAAACTTTGCGTGGACGGATCATAGAAACCCAATCAACTTTTCAGACTTTATTTAAAGTTCGAATTAGTTTTGTTTAAGCAAAGCATACATATGTAAACCTAATTTTTGTTATTTCAACTATGTCTGTTCTCACTTCTCTTTCAGCTTCAATGATATCGCTTCAGTTTCCTTGAAATATTTAGCAATCTGATTCAATTTTTAATGAAAACTTATGCTATTTCATATAGTGTTCCTATAATATATTCAAAATACTTTCTGTTCGTCAAAAATATACATTAAAACAAAATAGAAAAACCAATAATATTTTGTATCAATGTAGAACGGACGACAGTTCGTCGAAATAAAAAAAATTGTGATTGCCTACATTTGGTGCGTTTGTTCGTTAAAATTTGAGTATCTCCATTTGCTAAATAAATTGGTTCGTTAATAAAAACAAACCAAAAACTTTAGTAATTTTTAACTAACCGTTTTTTTGCAGAACAACCGTGCGTGAACGAACGATTTTTTACTGTGTACTTTTAATGTAGTTCCTAACATCTTCATAATTAACTTCCTTATGCAACCTAGACACAAACAACCATTTGAGAGGTTGAACTGTCCGTAGTGACGTATTTAGCATACCACTGCCGATTATCACTTCAGAAGAGTTTTTATTCCCAGTTTCTACCGAACCAGTAGATAAAGGTTCAGAAGCACCTACATTAATACTAGATCCTTTTGATTTGCTTACAATTTTGGATCCAGATTGGATGTTGTTAGAAGCAGGTATATCTTTTGAAGACTTAGAAGCAGGACTATCTTTAGAAGGCCTAATATTTTTATTTACCGCCTCCTTCACCTTATTCGCCACAACAGGTAACTCAACAACCACAGATGTTCTTGAATCATTTGAACTTGCCACACCCGAGAACGGCTTGCAATTTTCTCTAAGATTTTCAAGCGCAACATGCAGTTCACCAACCATATCTTTAAGTTCGCCGTTTTCTTTCCTGATACTGTTCAAATTAGCCTCCAGATTCAAGTGAAATACTCTCGATGACTCTTTCAAAGCCATCAACTCATTATAAATCGATGACAGTGTAATTTTAGCCGTATTCTGAGCGTTTAAAACAAGCGGCTGGACTTGATCAACATCTTCTTTATCCAACAAAATATCCAAGGGTGTAGTTGTGCTACTACTTCTCAATTTGCGAGTTGGTGAATGTAACATAATTAATATTTAATAATAAACCGTGTTTATTTTGAAAATTTTGAATAGATTTGTATACCGCTAAAATCAAATGCAACCATATAAAATAAAAAACGGAAACTATCCCAGCATCAAAATAAAATCAAATAAAATCATACAGTTATCCTGTTACTTAAAATTGTTAATTCTTGTCGTGATTATATTTTTGTTTTTGTTTATATGTAATACCGTTGTAAACGAGTAAAACACAATTTCAAATGAGATGTTACGTTTAGATGTGTTAATATTAGTATATGAAATAAATTTGTTTTTTAAGCTTACATATAACAAAATGTTCAGTTTAGGTAGCCTGTACTGTATTTTAAATTATTTATTTATTATGAAAATTTCTATGAAAAGAACAGAAAACACATTCACAATACAGTTTTCAGTAATGCACTATTTTAAATGTTAATTTTTTATTTGTAATTTTATCACCAATAACAGAAAATCTTTATTGTTTTATTTTGTATCTGTTCTGTATATATATAAGCACGACTAATAGTTCTTACTAAAAAAAAATCTCGACACAATTCACTACAGTTAACTTTTAAAATTGAAATTAATATGTATATATATATATATATATATATATATATATATATATATATATATATATATATATATATATATCTATATATATATATTTAAATTTATATATATATATATATATATATATATATATATATATATATATATATATATATATATATATATATATATATATATATATATATATATATATATATATATATATATATATATATATATATATATATATATATATATATATATATATATATATATATATATATATATATATATATATATATATATATATATATATATATATATATATATATATATATATATATATATATATATATATATATATATATATATATATATATATATATATATATATATATATATATATATATATATGATTAAAAAATTTTTTTTTTTCTTTGGTATATAGCCCTATATTTTATATTGTTTTAATTTTCTATTCTAAACATTTAACGTTTCGTTGGCATTCCCAACATTTTCAAAAATCTTTTTCTTTTCCTTATTTGACACAATACATTAAAACATTTTACAAAAATAAATTAATAAAATCACTATTATTTTAAAACTTAAACGGAAAAATAAACACTATTTATAAGTTTAGTCAAAAAAAAAAAAATTTTTCTAAAAATCTATAAAAATTACGCTAAAAATTTCCATCAAATGGCTAATAAGTAATAACTTATTGTTATTAATGTAATTGTTATTACTTATAGCCATTATTACTTATAGCCAATACTTATTAGCCATTTGATGGAAATTTTTAGCGTAATTTTTATAGATTTTTAGAAAAATTTTTTTTTTTTGACTAAACTTATAAATAGTGTTTATTTTTCCGTTTAAGTTTTAAAATAATAGTGATTTTATTAATTTATTTTTGTAAAATGTTTTAATGTATTGTGTCAAATAAGGAAAAGAAAAAGATTTTTGAAAATGTTGGGAATGCCAACGAAACGTTAAATGTTTAGAATAGAAAATTAAAACAATATAAAATATAGGGCTATATACCAAAGAAAAAAAAAAAATTTTTTAATCAAATTAAAAAACGCCCAAGAAATCCAACAACAACATATATATATATATATATATATATATATATATATATATATATATATATATATATATATATATATATATATATATATATATATATATATATATATATATATATATATATATATATATATATATATATATATATATATATATATATATATATATATATATATATATATATATATATATATATATATACGGCCTTGATCTTAACACATGGTTTAAAAAAACTAAAAACGCAGAAATTTTTCTAATTGATGTCAACAGATTCCAATACCTAAATATACAAAATTCCAACCTCATCTCCAAAATTCAAAGTTTTTGGTCGATTTCACGTGTTTCTCGCCTATAGCAAATGAGATATTACCTAAAAAGCAATTTTCGCAGACTTTTGAGTCTTTTGAGACTTTTGAGTCAACTTTTACAATGTCAAGTCAAAGGTTTATACAAGTTTATAGTTTACATTTCGATGTGAAATTCCTATTTGACCCTATGAATTTGCAAACTGATAGCAGTTACCGTTCAAAGGCCTATAATTTTGTATTAGATATACATCAATGCGTTGTTGTGTTTCTGGTATATTTAATTTTTATTCTTACTTTTAATTTATGGTTATAAGTGTTCTTTTTATATTTATTGTGATTTGTCATTGTGGTTTTTTCTTAATAGCTATATGACAAAAATGCAGAGCACTTGATATATGTAAATAACTTTTCTAAATATGTAATTTTTAAATCATATTATTTTTGTTTGTTGTATAATAGTTGTTATTCAGTGGAGGTTTGTTTTGATAAAAGACGCAATGTTTGTATTTTTAAGTAAAAAAAAATAAAAAATTTTGAGCAAATCGATTGGTTTTGCTCGCAAAAATATTTACAAATTCATATATTAAATTTCTATGCACATTTTGATATACAATTTTCACGGATTAAAATCATGTTTTATTTGTATTTCCTCTATTGTTAAAATAGTGGTCTATATCATACATTAATATGTGATAGGATTTATTTTTTAGCTATCCATTCCTTAACTTTTGTTAAATAACTAACAAAACATTTTGGGACATAGGTCTTAAAAGTTTTATATATGTCAGCAGATTCCTAAAAAATGTTCAAGGCAGGTTTAAGAACGCTTATTGAAACAGGAAATCTAATCACAGAAAAAGATTTTTTCCTTCTACTTCTATAGAAAATACTCACTTTCCTACCTCCCACCAGGAAGGAAAGTCATATTTGCCTCCCTATGGAGGAAAAGAACTTTTCCTCCCTCTCATTTTAAATATGTTATAAGTGGTGAAACTTGTGAACATATTAGACCGAAATTGTTTCCTTAATTTCTAGAACATCTTGTATATTCTGCAGTCTGGTAAAAATTAAATATAAATGTTACTTGAGCTTTAGGTTTTTATATAAAAATATCAAATCATAATTCCTAGATACGTTTTTTGACTGTAGAATAACATTATATGGTAGGATGCCGTGGCTTGCTGACAGTGACAGTAAACATAAACTGATATTTACTTTTGAGTGCAAACACGCTAGCTACATTTATTAAATTTAATTGAATTTTAGAATAATGGAGAACGATTTAAGTGATTTTGAATTTCCAAATACTCCACCTGATATTAAGGCACAAGCCAACATCTTTAACTTAACTACCAGAAAAATCTAAGGACAGGTATGAAAACCAGTATATACAATATAAGCAGTGGACTAGAGAATAGAGATAGCAAGATAAATAATTATTCAGAAAATGTTGTACTAGCGTATTTTTCAATATTAGTTTACCTACTTAATTATGTCCTTAAATTCGTTATTTGTGCTGTAAATAAAGTTTCAAAAAGGGTTCAACTTAGGGTAGAAGGAAAAACCATATGCATTACATGGGAGGAAAAGTGGCACTTTCCTCCCTAATAATGCAAGTAGCTATTATCTTTTCACCCCTTTAAATTTTCTCTAAGGCTAACGACTCACAAATTTATACTTAACACAAAAATACGGATCTTCAAAAAACACCACTGGATGGTAAACAAAATTTATACACATATTTCTACTATATTATTGTAGTGATTGCCACTATTTCGAAGGTTATGTAGTATTTTTAAAAACCAGTATAAATTTTAATACCAAATATTTAGAGAAATATAATACCAACATTATTCAATTCAAGTCCGTTGAACGATTAATAGTCTTAAATGTTTAAATATCAGTTATTAATTTTAGTATTGATTTTATTTGCGATAAAAATCAATGCAAGAAAATCTTTTTTTAGTGATAATCCTATTGTTAACACAAAATCAGGCAAAATTAAGGGAAGTGTTCTGACAACAAGATTGGGTGAGAATTTCTACGCGTTTCGTGGAATACGTTATGGGAAACCACCAATCGATGAATTACGATATCAAGTAAATTAATAATTATTATTTTGAAATAACTTGGTATAGTATAGTAAAACAATAAATTTTATAAAGGCACCACAGCCAGTTGAATATTGGGATGGAATTTTTGATGCAACTGATGATGGCCCTGCGTGTACACAATTTTTAGAGATAAATCAATCCGAAGATTGTTTGAGATTAAATGTTTACACAAAATATGTAAGTTGATTTTATTGTTTATTTTATGTAATAAAAAAATAAGGTGAAATATTTAAAAATTCTTAAAATTTTGTGGCAACTCTTCAGGTCAAGGTTAGAGTGAATTAATCAAAGAATAAACGAACGACATTGAGTGACTTTTTCTTCCATTAAATTTAAGTTGAAATTATTTTAAATATGCATTAATTAAATCTTATGTAATTTATTTCAAAAGCCATCATATATGTATATCAGTCGCGATACATCGTTTATTTGTTAAGCTACGTATACTAAAGTTTCACTAGGTAGTGTTTACTTGTTATTTATAGAAACTGGTTATTTTTAATTTAAGTCTGACTGAAAGTACGACTTTGTTTAACTGTGTGATTTTTAGTTGGAAAACACTTTTGAAGCTGATTGCTTACTGTCGCATCAAGTAAAGCCATGGTGCCTTTCTTGTGAAAACCGTTAGAGTGACACCAACTCTTTTCCTATGAACTTGTTTGAAAAGGTCAGCAAGTGTTTCAACATTTTAAACAGATTTAATTGACATCTTTACAGATCTGCCTGTCATCATGTATTCCAAAACAAAACAGATACCTCCCCGCAATGTTGGATCAGTTTTATTATTTGTTTTTAAAGTTTTTTATTTTATCTACGGGTATGACAGTCCCGCGGACATCAGTTCCTGAAATTAACATACGAGTTAACGTGAGATATCACATAGCATGTAAGGTTACTTTTATATATTTTGCTACCCAAAAATGATTATTTTGCTGAACAACTTTTTGGAGTATATCAGAGTGCTTTTCCGGCAAGTTTCATACCGAGGCTTTTCAGACGACTTCTCTCGATAATGATGATTTTGGACAAATTATTCGTTGACATCTAGTAGAGATGCGAATCTCTCGAATGATATCTATGGCCTGTTCTGATTTCACTGGTAATCCCTATGCTAAACTAGTATCGCTATGCAAAAAACCGTGTATGAGTAGAGAACGAAATATCTAAATTTTTAAAGTGGTCTTTAAGACAAGGGGATGTTGCCAGAATGATATTTTTTAATAGAGTGAACAGAAAAAAATGAAGCCGCATTTTCATCTAATTTAAATTATATGAGTTGAAAACATATGATTCAAACAAAATTTTCTAACATTTTACTAAAATATTTAGGGGAGAGACGGTCGTAAGGTTGCACTTTTTTGAAAATAACTCAAAAACTCTACACCGAAAAATTCTAAAAAAAATTACAATGTTTCTTAAATTAGGTGCTCTTTCAAATGACACTCCACTCATTTTCGTCAGTAAAGCCTTTTGCCCTTCTCTACTCCAAAACCCTAAAAACTAGTAGAGTTCATATCAAAATACCGGTAAATATTTTTATAATTTATACCGTTATTCTATATTTTTCTTACAATAAAAACAATTGATTAAATAAATAAATATTTATGGTGCCATGTTTGTTATTGATTAAATAATTATTTATTGTGCCCGATGTCGCTGACCTGTGTTAGTGGTGAGTTAACTCAATTTTAGGGTCCAGTTGATGGGGGCAGGCCCGAAAAGAGGGGGGTGGAAGATTGGGTTTCACCCCGGGCCCGGCTTTTTGAAAGGGCCTGGACTCCGACCAAAATGAATATATTATACAGGCGAAAAATAATTTTTAAACAAAACTAAAGTATATGTGGATTTGATCTTTCACTAAACTGTTACCATTAATAAAATACACGATGATTTAATTAATTTGGCTTCAAGGTTTAAATAAGAAGTTTTTCTTTTCACAGATGTGTCATATAATATATAAATGCCCTAATACCGTAAATATGTGATTACAAATCTAAGGAAATGATAAAAAGCGGTCGATTTTGCATAGTACGATTTTAAAAAAATCAACAGTAACCAAAAATCAAAGTATTGAGATGAAATTTGAATTAATTTTTTAATGGAGAACCTGAAAAGACAACGTGAATTAATCCTGTTTTAACCGCTTGTATTGGTAACTGGTTTTTGAGCACCACCCATGACAAATATTTATTTTCTCTCACAAAAGCAAAACAATTAACACAAACCATTCGCGCTTTGAATTTCTAATATCTGGAATATATTACTCGGCTTAGTAAACGTTTTCTAAATTTAAACTTTAGTCTCAGCTTCCTCAGCAACCAATATTAATTTTGTTTGTAAATTAGAATCCCCGATTCCTTTAACTTGTACATCGCAAGAAGAAAACCAACCAAAGCATGTTGGGTTTCGCCGTGGTTTTTATGTTGGTAGTTAGTTTAGAAGATAAAATAAAAAAGTCACAAATTACTGAAAATGTGATTCGTCGAGGGCATATGTAAATGCCTAAATTGTGTGCCGGTGATCGTTCGAATAAACCATTTTCTAAGTTGTTCCTTTTCAAAATTTTACCAAAAGGAGAAAAAATTGAACGATATTGGTTAGTTGTGAGCTCCAATAAAGATGCCTTTTATTGACTACCGTGTCGATTATTTAGCACGAATATTAATTAAAATTGTTCTCATTTCTATCGTCCTCATGGATATTCTTAAGTTAAATTATACGACAAATTACCGGCTTACAATTATTTTGCGATCAAATGATATTTGATTCAATTTTGCCAAGCAAAAATATGGAGGCACATTTTAAAAAGAGTTTTGGATATTATTTTGTTTTTAGGTGAAAGGAGCATGGCTTTGAGTGGAGACAGCCATATGGTTGATGAGCCTAATAACGGTAACTTCTTGCGATTCTGTACATAGAATAAAAATTAATGAGGCAGTTAAATTTCGGTTAAAGTTCGATTGTTATAAAAAAGTAAGAATAACACACAAAATTCGTACTTAAAAAATTTACGCATGGAGGAGGGATCATGTCTTTTTATTTGTTACTTTTAATCTACGGGTGTGACAACCCCGCGTTCTCCAGTTCCTGCTTTTGACACTATACCACTGGCATATAGATGTGAGATATCCAATTGTTGCTGGATTATTGGCAATCCCATTTTTGTTATGTTTCTGCAAATTTTAGGTAGATTTCATATAAAAATCTACCTACTGCAATGTGCTTCATCTCGGAATTTCTGAAAAAATTTGGTGCCAAACGACTATGTATGATAAACGGAGACGGGAAAACAAAAATTTATGTATATATATATATATATATATATATATATATATATATATATATATATATATATATATATATATATATATATATATATATATATATATATATATATATATATATCAGTGGCGTGCAGTGGGTTTCGATAGACGGTAAGCAGATTATAAAAAAAAAAACAGAACATTTTTCAATTTATACCCACATGATAGTTCTTCCATTGTATTGATTGCATGACGTGATAAGGCTTTGGCAGATCAGTCTGCACTAATATCTATAAAAGCTAAGAGTCTTTCAAAAACTTCTTCTGTTTTAGTTACAAATCGTCCTATTGTTGACAACTGCGACTTATAAGATATATCTGATGTTTCATCAAGAAGTATGGCAATAAATAAACAAACTTTAATTTCTAAATATTAGAGCTTTTTAGATCAACACCCTATAGATTCACTCAAATCATTTTGTATATGATTGAAAATGCCTAAAAATACTTTGGATTCCTATAAAAATGTGTCCAATTCTTGATCATATATTGATAACACTTTCAACATTATAACACTACCGAATAATTTGAAAAAATTGAATGATTAATGTAATATGGCTTGGTATTTACTAACGGCATTAAAAAAATTATTTAAATTATGATAACCATCGTAGGTTTAAATACCCTTTTCCTTAGAAAATAAAATAAACATTTTTAAAAAAAATGAAACAGACTTCAAAAACAACAAAGGGGGCACAAAAAAGTGAAAAATATTTCAATTTTGGCTTTTAGAGACAGAAATACATATGAATTTTGATTAATTTAATTTAATTATACTTAACTACAAAAAATTACACTTTTAAACAAAGATGATATATTATAAAACTTATATTTTGTAATAATTATTATAGTTGTTGTAATAGTTATTATATTATAAGATTTATTTGTAGTACAAAGCTGTTGGCAATCGATGCCAAGCATAAGATGTCAATGGTGGTACCGACTTCAAACATTTTGTATTGAAAATAAATTTAATAATATAAAAGCTATTATAAAAAAATAACTTTTACAATATAATATCTTTGTTTAAAAGCGTAATTTTTTGTATGTAACTAATTATAATGAAATTAAATTAATAAAAATTTATACGTATTTTTGTCTCTAAAAGGCACAATTGAGTTATTTTCCACTTTTTTGTGCCTCTTTTGTTTTTTCTGAAGTCGGTTTTATTTTTTTTAAAAAGTTTATTTATTATTTCATTTTGTGTAGTCATAAAATCAAAAGGCGGCTAAGAAAGTGTTTTTGAAGTAATAACTTAAAATCGCGGCAAGCATTCATCGATGAAAATCTAACAAACATGGTTTTATCATATTTAAAAAAAAAGGGATATTTTCTGTCATAGAAAGGAATTTAGGACCATTTCGGCATCTATATCAATTAAATACAACTCAAACCGTCCAAATAGATCCAAATAGATTAAGCTGTTTCAAAGAAATCGACGAAAATACATGAAAAATATAGTTTTTTTCAATTTCCTGAACAATGACCGTTTTCCACGTAATATAAAAAATATGGGACCACCTTGGCATCTATTTAATAGAATACATTTAAACCATCCAAATCAAGTGAGCTGTTTTCGATAAATCGGCGAAAATACATAAAAAAATATAGTTTTTCCAATTTTCTGAAAATAGTACTTTTTGCTACAAGAGATGAAAACGCTGCTTTTTCGTGAGTGAAAATTTGTTCACGAGAGCCGTTCACGTCTAGTTGGACAATTTCACGAACGCAAAATGTTTTTATCTCGCGTAGGAAATACATTTTTTTCTATGATAGTAAATACATAAACGATAAATATTAGAATTTATTATATTAGAAATCAATAAAATAACATTCAAAATTCATATTCTATTTTTACATATGGTTGCTTTGTTTTAAAATTATATGAAAATACCATAGCAACTACAATTTGTTATTCTTTTTACAATAGAGGGAAAAAAAACATTTTCACAGGGGATTAATCCTGCTTGAAAATAAAATTTTCCTCTGCTATCATAGAAAAACGGTATTTTTCACGTCATAAAAAAATGGACCACTTGGGAGTCTACCTTAACAGAATACAATTTAAATCATCCAAATCGAATGAGCAGTTTTCATGAAACATACATAAAAAACCTTCAATGAAAGATCCAATAATTTTATCAATTAAATCACTGGAAACTATATTATTCAATGGTTGCACCATTTTAATAAACGAAATATTACACCCATTAAAACTAGAAATAAATAATGTTATTAATTTTAATAACACAACAAATAGATTAAAAATAATTTCAATCTTATCAGGAAAAAACTAACAAACAATTTTCTTCATATTTGCTCATAAACAAAACGAAAAAACTTTTGTTCAAAATGTACAAAATGTACAAAATGTACAAAATGTACACAAATATGTGAAATGACAAAAGGAAAGGAAAGAAAAAACTTTAAAAGCAGAATTATCTTCTGCTTATTTTCACACTTTTTATTGGGACTTTAACTGTTTGTTTTTCAATACAATTTCTAAGGAATACATAGCGATTGAAAGCAGAAATTTTACTGATGACCAAAGAACAAAGAATAGATAAAATCTGCCAAAAAACAAAATTTTTTTTATATTTTATTTTAATGTGCATTTTAGATTTGGAGTGTTGAAAATTCAAAAAGGCTGACATGTAAATATAGATTTTTGGAATATTAGAATAATCGTTAATAAATAAATAATATTGATAATCAATTTAGAATGTTTTTATATTCTTTAATTAATTTAAATTTTTGTTAAGAAGACTATTTTAAATTTTGTTTGGGTAAGCAGGTATGACCCTGCTTTCTTCGTACCGCCCGCCAGTGATATATATATATATATATATATATATATATATATATATATATATATATATATATATATATATATATATATATATATATATATATATATCACTGGCGGGCGGTACGAAGAAAGCAGGGTCATACCTGCTTACCAAAACAAAATTTAAAATAGTCTTCTTAACAAAAATTTAAATTAATTAAAGAATATAAAAACATTCTAAATTGATTATCAATATTATTTATTTATTAACGATTATTCTAATATTCCAAAAATCTATATTTACATGTCAGCCTTTTTGAATTTTCAACACTCCAAATCTAAAATGCACATTAAAATAAAATATAAAAAAAATTTTGTTTTTTGGCAGATTTTATCTATTCTTTGTTCTTTGGTCATCAGTAAAATTTCTGCTTTCAATCGCTATGTATTCCTTAGAAATTGTATTGAAAAACAAACAGTTAAAGTCCCAATAAAAAGTGTGAAAATAAGCAGAAGATAATTCTGCTTTTAAAGTTTTTTCTTTCCTTTCCTTTTGTCATTTCACATATTTGTGTACATTTTGTACATTTTGTACATTTTGAACAAAAGTTTTTTCGTTTTGTTTATGAGCAAATATGAAGAAAATTGTTTGTTAGTTTTTTCCTGATAAGATTGAAATTATTTTTAATCTATTTGTTGTGTTATTAAAATTAATAACATTATTTATTTCTAGTTTTAATGGGTGTAATATTTCGTTTATTAAAATGGTGCAACCATTGAATAATATAGTTTCCAGTGATTTAATTGATGAAATTATTGGATCTTTCATTGAAGGTTTTTTATGTATGTTTCATGAAAACTGCTCATTCGATTTGGATGATTTAAATTGTATTCTGTTAAGGTAGACTCCCAAGTGGTCCATTTTTTTATGACGTGAAAAATACCGTTTTTCTATGATAGCAGAGGAAAATTTTATTTTCAAGCAGGATTAATCCCCTGTGAAAATGTTTTTTTTCCCTCTATTGTAAAAAGAATAACAAATTGTAGTTGCTATGGTATTTTCATATAATTTTAAAACAAAGCAACCATATGTAAAAATAGAATATGAATTTTGAATGTTATTTTGTTGATTTCTAATATAATAAATTCTAATATTTATCGTTTATGTATTTACTATCATAGAAAAAAATGTATTTCCTACGCGAGATAAAAACATTTTGCGTTCGTGAAATTGTCCAACTAGACGTGAACGGCTCTCGTGAACAAATTTTCACTCACGAAAAAGCAGCGTTTTCATCTCTTGTAGCAAAAAGTACTATTTTCAGAAAATTGGAAAAACTATATTTTTTTATGTATTTTCGCCGATTTATCGAAAACAGCTCACTTGATTTGGATGGTTTAAATGTATTCTATTAAATAGATGCCAAGGTGGTCCCATATTTTTTATATTACGTGGAAAACGGTCATTGTTCAGGAAATTGAAAAAAACTATATTTTTCATGTATTTTCGTCGATTTCTTTGAAACAGCTTAATCTATTTGGATCTATTTGGACGGTTTGAGTTGTATTTAATTGATATAGATGCCGAAATGGTCCTAAATTCCTTTCTATGACAGAAAATATCCCTTTTTTTTTAAATATGATAAAACCATGTTTGTTAGATTTTCATCGATGAATGCTTGCCGCGATTTTAAGTTATTACTTCAAAAACACTTTCTTAGCCGCCTTTTGATTTTATGACTACACAAAATGAAATAATAAATAAACTTTTTTAAAAAAATAAAACCGACTTCAGAAAAAACAAAAGAGGCACAAAAAAGTGGAAAATAACTCAATTGTGCCTTTTAGAGACAAAAATACGTATAAATTTTTATTAATTTAATTTCATTATAATTAGTTACATACAAAAAATTACGCTTTTAAACAAAGATATTATATTGTAAAAGTTATTTTTTTATAATAGCTTTTATATTATTAAATTTATTTTCAATACAAAATGTTTGAAGTCGGTACCACCATTGACATCTTATGCTTGGCATCGATTGCCAACAGCTTTGTACTACAAATAAATCTTATAATATAATAACTATTACAACAACTATAATAATTATTACAAAATATAAGTTTTATAATATATCATCTTTGTTTAAAAGTGTAATTTTTTTGTAGTTAAGTATAATTAATTAAATTAATCAAAATTCATATGTATTTCTGTCTCTAAAGCCAAAATTGAAATATTTTTCACTTTTTTGTGCCTCCTTTGTTGTTTTTGAAGTCTGTTTCATTTTTTTTAAAAATGTTTATTTTATTTTCTAAGGAAAAGGGTATTTAAACCTACGATGGTTATCATAATTTAAATAATTTTTTTAATGCCGTTAGTAAACACCAAGCCATATTACATTAATCATTCAATTTTTTCAAATTATTCGGTAGTGTTATAATGTTGAAAGTATTATCAATATATGATCAAGAATTGGACACATTTTTATAGGAATCCAAAGTATTTTTAGGCATTTTCAATCATATACAAAATGATTTGAGTGAATCTATAGGGTGTTGATCTAAAAAGCTCTAATATTTAGAAATTAAAGTTTGTTTATTTATTGCCATACTTCTTGATGAAACATCAGATATATCTTATAAGTCGCAGTTGTCAACAATAGGACGATTTGTAACTAAAACAGAAGAAGTTTTTGAAAGACTCTTAGCTTTTATAGATATTAGTGCAGACTGATCTGCCAAAGCCTTATCACGTCATGCAATCAATACAATGGAAGAACTATCATGTGGGTATAAATTGAAAAATGTTCTGTTTTTTTTTATATAATCTGCTTACCGTCTATCGAAACCCACTGCACGCCACTGATATATATATATATATATATATATATATATATATATATATATATATATATATATATATATATATATATATATATATATATATATATATACATAAATTTTTGTTTTCCCGTCTCCGTTTATCATACATAGTCGTTTGGCACCAAATTTTTTCAGAAATTCCGAGATGAAGCACATTGCAATAGGTAGATTTTTATATGAAATCTACCTAAAATTTGCAGAAACATAACAAAAATGGGATTGCCAATAATCCAGCAACAATTGTCTTCCTCAATTAATAGTCCACACATAGAGTTATATGAAGGCTCGAAGGAATACTTCATAGCTAAGATTGAGGGTTTTACTCTTGGCTGAATAGAGTTCGTCCGCCAGCACCCTTAAGATATCACCTTGGATATCTCACATCTATATGCCAGTGGTATAGTGTCAAAAGCAGGAACTGGAGAACGCGGGGTTGTCACACCCGTAGATTAAAAGTATATATATATATATATATATATATATATATATATATATATATATATATATATATATATATATATATATATATATATATATATATATATATATATATATATATATATATATATATATATATATATATATATATATATATATATATATATATATATATATATATATATATATATATATATATATATATATATATATATATATATATATATATATATATATATATATATATATATATATATATATATATATATATATATATATATATATATATATATATTGTAACGACTCTTCGTTGGTTCTTTTAGATTATTGAACAAACACGACAGTAAAAGACAGATCTTTAGTTAACAGAATCTCAAACTTTATTTGTCATCAAATTACAGCAGCTTCCGTTTTTCCTTACAATAAATTCCAGGGTCTCCAATTTATGTACACTAAACTTCACCGCTTTTCCACAATTTGAATCAATAATATTCGGAATCGTAAAATCTGTATTTACTATTCCACTAAGTTCAGATTCTTTCTCTATTAGTACCCAGGCTCAAGTACCACCGATTATTCCTTATACTTTCGAATATTTGTAAAACACTTTTAATTGCAAAATTAAAACTACCTCTCTGATATTTTTGTTTGCTAATTTATATCGAAAAATAAATAAATCGAAACTTCTATAATCCACTAGAAATCAATACTACGTAGTCTGTAGACCTTGAATAGGCCACACCTGTTTTCATTCATACTTGCATTTGTATTAGCGAACTCAAATTTAATTTATGCAAAATGTATTATGTAACTCCTTTTAATTCATTAATGTAAACATTTGTATAACAAATTTAATTTACATTAATTTATGCAATACAATTTGCAATACAAGTAAAAGATTGAAAAAGGAGTTAACTTTTAATTCATGAATGAGTAAATAAAATTAACCCATTCTGGACGAAGTTTATTACATTGCCCTCCATTTAGTTTTGTTCGTCCCGAACAATATCAGATATCGCATTGGTGCTGTTACCTTGGTACGGTGCCAACCTTTGCAGATGTATCACTTTCATCTTGGTACGGGGTCCCTTTTGTATGCGGTAGATGACATCATTAATTCGTTTGATTATTTTATATGGGCCTTCCCAATCTGGCTGCAGCTTGGTTGATCTTCCCTTAGTTCTTCTGGGGTTGTATAGCCATACCAATTCTCCTTCTTGAAAACCGCCACTATTTGCATTTATATCGTACCTGGTTTTCATTTTGTCACTGGCAATCTTAATGTGGTCTCGAACCTGCTGATGGATTTTATTCATCTTCTCCCTTAGTTGTCCCACATAATCTGTTTTTGTGGATACCAGACCTCCAGGGATGCCGAACTCGATGTCACTAGGAAGATGAAGTTCTCTTCCGAACATGATATTCGCTGGCGTTTCACTTGTCGTATCGTGCACTGCGCTACGATAGACCATCAAGAATAACGGAAGATCCTTGTCCCAATTTCTTTGGTTGGCTTCTACTACCTTTGACAAATGTTCTTCCATGGTTCGGTTGAATCGTTCTACCATGCCATCTGACTGCGGGTTCATAGGTGTAGTTCGTGTTTTTCTAATGCCGAGTGTTCTGCACAGCTCTTCCATCAGTTGAGATTCGAAATTCCTTCCCTGGTCGGTATGCAACTCGAGCGGTGTTCCATATCTGCAAACCCATTCATTGACTAATGTTTCCGCGACCGTAACTGCTTCCTGGTTCGGTATTGCATAAGCTTCCGGCCATTTTGTAAAGTAATCAATGACCACCATGATGTATTTGTTACCTTTTGTCGTTTCCGGAAATGGCCCCGCGATGTCTATAGCAATTCTCTCCATTGGGGCACCCACATTGTACTGTTGCATCTCTCCTCGAGTTCTAG